>JAECUM010040680.1:0-36949 GCA_016617855.1 Megalonaias nervosa
TATCATACTTTGTACATCCGCATCGGCGTTTCTAGCAAAATTTCTTGGTCGTCCTATTTCATATTGTCGATACTCTGGAGAATCAGTTGTATCCTTTGCAAACATCATAGATGGACCAGCTGATCTTGAATAATCGTCGCTGTATCTTGCAAGACCAAGTATTGTTGTAGCAACGTCAACGTCCTTTCTCGATTGATTCAATATTTTTTCCGTCAATCATATACGTTGCGCTATCAAATAACGCCATAATACCATTATTAACAAAACCGACACTAACAACATCGTCTCCATATGCTACTGGTGCTGCAGGGGCAGCGTTATTTAAAATTTAACCTTCTACTTCAATAAAAGCCCTAGCGGGTAGGAAATACCTACTTGTATCCTGAACCTGTAGTTCAATTCGTCCACTCTGATCTGGAATTCGAGCGTCATAAGAATAATATTGATAATCACGCACAGACTCATCTTTGAGTACTGGTGCGTCCATGTCGAATGCGGGATCAGATATGCGCTTGAACATCTTTATTATATTTACTATCGTCTAAAACGAAGACCACTTCCTGCTATCAGACTAGCGGTTATATTTTTTTTTTCTGACATTGGTACACTAGCCAACTCTGCTAGTTTTTGATTAGCAGCTTGATTTATTATTTTACTGACATTTGCAGGCATTGTTTCAGTGCTAGGTGATTTTACTGGTTGAGGTTTTCGTCGTATTAATCGTGCTAGTCTATCCTTGATCGCTGAAAACGCTTTACTAGCAACATTACCAACAGCACCAATACCTTTTTCACGAACAACATCAATAGCTTTCATTCCCAGTTGCTTTGCAATCGGTATTGCTTTTGGGGCTATCCTTCTAAATAGACCTTGAACAACATCACCTAGTCCATCTCCGTAGGTTGTTTTGTATACTGGTAATCGTGAGTTTATTACCCTGACCATGGCTGGTCCACGCTGAGTACTATGTACGATCATTTTATTATAGTAATTGTATTTAATTACGTACTCAGTCACTGTAGTAGTCATCGGCAATTTCGTTAATAAGAGACTGATAAACATCAACGTCCATGCTACCGCCTGTAAATAATCGTCTGCAAATATCGGCTGCTTCATTAATTATTTCTGGAGAATTATTACCAGCTTGTTTTCCTCCAATGAGAATTTCTAATTGATCAACATCAGCAAGGACATTATTAGGACAGGTAATAAGACCACTTCCCTGATTAGTAAATCCACCTGCAGTTTTAATTTCAGATTCCCCCCGTGATTCTTCTTCCTCTGTTGTTCTAACTGATTGTCGTGGCGATTGCAATTGTTTCATCATTCTTTCTAAATGTTTATCTTGTTCTAGTTTTTTTTGGTTTATTTGTTCCATTAGTTGTAATTGTGGGGATTGTGGTGATTCAAATTGTAATTGTTGTGGTGATCGTTGTGGTGATGATGATAACTGTTGTGGTAATCGTTGTGGTGATGGTGCTAGTCGTTTTACTTGTTTAACTTTTTCTTTTATATGTTTATGTACAGCCTCATCAAATTCATTAAAATCTTTAATATCTTCATTAGATCTAATTTCTGGAATACCAGTATAGATACGATATACATCCTTAATCCAATTGGCAGAGTTCAGAGATTTAACATGTTCTGGTTTTACATATTTTTTTCTTTCATAATATCCAAACGCGGCAATATCAAGTAATTGGTCTTTGTCCTTGATAGCAGCAATACCTTCAGGTGTAAATTTATCTATTATCTTAATTCTGGTTTTTGGTTGTTGTGGTTGTGGTTGTGGTTGTGGTTGAGCCGCTTGAATACGACCAGCAATATCAGCAGGTAATGTTTCAATAGCTCGTTGTGTTGCCTCAGTTGCTGTAACAATTTTCTTTGTTGGTTCGACAATCGGTTTAAATAATTGTTTTGTATCCTCTTTAAATTCAACATGAGATTCCTGACGTTCTTGTAATTGTCGTTTAACAGAATCACGAACAGGTAAATATTTTCTAATTGCCTCTAATCGCTCTCGAGCCAATCTAGCTGAATGTGGTTCGCCTATAACAACCATTATCAATAATATTTATACTGGCTGTTTAATTCACAGCAGCAGGGAGGGTGAACGACAAAAATTGAGTGACCCGGCAAGTAAACCAAACGCATTATAAAAATAAAAAACAAAAAGTCAAAAATAAAATAACAAAAATGAGCTAACTAAAACGATTTATTACCCGTTTTTTCAAACTATATGGTAATAATTAAAGTTAGGAGGTTCGGTTTAGCGTTATTGACTTTATTTTTCAGCCCCTGTAGGAACCTTTATTTTTGTAAAATAAGGTCAGGAAAAAGCTGTAGGGTTCACCCTGCCTGCTGCTCCTTGAGCATGTACTTGGCTCCCATTTTCCAGCATCATATGGCCAATCATGTTTTAAAACATGCTACTAAACCAACAAATAAGTCATGATGCAGTGAAAATTCTGAAAAACTGGACTTTCTCCCATCCAGAATAAGTTACAAAGAACCACTGTGGTCTGCAATGAATATTTTCTTCTAAACCCACCCCCCCACCACCCAACCAGAGGGATCAGATTAAAAGCAAATTTTACAATAAGTCTCCCATTAGAACTGACTTCAGTTTGGCATCATGGGTTTCCCACAACTTTCTGTGCTATGTTCCCCAAGGTTTTACCTCTATGCACCTTATGGACAAGCTCTTTCTTCAGGAAAAAAATATCACAAAATAAATCTGCTATTCTTAATGCACCGTCATCTACGTCTATGTCTGGTATTAGCAATGACCAGTATTGTTAAAGGTGATTCAAACTGTATGAATGCAACTAGCATCCATTTTAAAATGATGAATTGGAACATTACAGGTTTGCATTAGTTTGCCAAGTTGCAATCTAAAAAACATTTGTTAGCTACCAGATGGAAGGAAAAATACTGGTTGATGATGAGAGAACACTAAAGCTAAAGGAGAGGAAAATTTGAAATGGAAAATTCCATATTACAGCTCATTTCAATTTAACCCGATATTCAAACATGTTAATGTTTTTCATCAGTTCCTGTACTTGAGCGCTTGATAAAACACTGATTACAATAATTTAAGTGTCAAATGAAAAGACGATGGTCCAGTGCAGATGACAAAGTTAAGGTGACAAAGCAAATAAGATCAATTTTCCTTTGTTCCTTTAAATTGTCCCTCAAATTTGGAGGTCAAGGGATAGTGTCCCCTGCCCTCAGGATCCTAACTGCAATAATGATTTCCTCCTTGAACCAAATTAGCTTTTAATGTAGCAATTCTACAGTAAGAGTAGACAAGGAATCTGCCAAAGTCAATATAGCTATTGTGCAAACCAAGAATTATAGGTCACAGTGACCTAGTTGTCACTGATGACTATAATACTCCTCATTCCAAGTTATGTGACTCCATAAACAAAAGCACCTGAGAAAATGAAAACATTCACATTGTTGAACTATTTAAATCATAAAATCTCTCATTAAAAAAGTATACCTTAAATGTATTTGCCAAATTATCCAATATATACTGTCACCAACCAAGTTATCCCAAAACAAACAAAAAAAATAAGTAGTTTTCTCTCTGTCCAGATAATTTGTAATTTGTAATTTCATCAGAAATAAATGCAAACCCAGGTTAGCTTATGGAAAAAAGAAAAACAAAGACAACAATCCAAATACATATTTAAAGACTTTACACCACACAAGTTAATCTACTTCAGGAATTGATGTGCATGACTGCTTCGTCTCCAACTGTATGCGCTCCAGTGGTAAATAGAAGTACCCGCAATCAATATCGACTCAATGCAATGCACCTCTTATATTTTAAGAGTAAATAAAGTGATTCATTAAATAATTCTGCCAACTGTCTCATGATGAAAGTTTTTTTGTTCTCCTTAATCACTAATTTTAACCAGCTCATGGCTCGCTTCATTTGGGGAACTGTTTGATTATCATTTGAGGAGCGCACATGTATTCACCATTTAAATTGCGGCCTATTAATAACACCTTCAGTTAATCAAAATGATAATTTGAGTAAGGCCAAGTAAGAAATGGGTGTGGTTCCAGTTATATTTGAAAAATATTTTAGAGTAGATAGGTCGGTACACTTTCTGTGTGTGCTGGTAACAAGAGATATAAATGAAACAAAAATCTAGAAAAAAACATCAGCTGCATCATAATTTAATTCAATTCATAGTTACATCGCTTTGTAAATTTTTCCTCTAAATCTATTTAGTTTCGTTCCAAATTTTTGTTCATTTTTTTCATACAAAAAATGTAGAGTCGGCAGTAAAAACAGGCTCAGTCAGGTAACCAGAACCACATATACTCTTTGAAAAACTTGTAGAGTAATACATTGGCATAAAATCTACACTGTACTAGTAACTTTATAAATTCCTAAAATTTAGAATTTTGTTACAGTCCTACCCACTTATGTCGACATCACTTATGTCGACAAGCCGCCTATTTCGACAAAAAAGCAAAGTCCCGGTCCCTTGGTCTACTATTACTACCAAAATTGTCATGCTTATGTCGACGTTGAGATAAAAAAATAAACGTACATGTCGACAGAAGCCCTTGGTCCCAGCTTGAACAAATCCTTTGTTTTCTAATCATTTATGTCGACAAGCTGCCAGTTCCGACCCATTCTTTTTTCAACAATTAGTTGATCTTGCCGCCAGGCTTTAATTTTACCGCCTTATCATTTATGTCGACCAGCTGCCAATTCCGACCCAAACTTTGTTCAACAATTAGTTGATCTTGCCGCCAGGCTTTAATTTTCTCGCCTAATCATTTATGTCGGCAAGCGGCTAGTTCCGACCTGTACTTTACTCAACAATTAGTTGATCTTGCCGGCAGGCTTTAATGTCGCGGTCGGATAAAAAAAAACAAAACAGGCTTTTGTTTGGTCCTATAAAGTTGGCCTCTCGCGGTGACTTAAATAAAAGCAATGAAATCTGATCTGATTCTTGCATTTTCCAAAGTGATCGGTGATTAAAACAAGTTTATTGCGCTGTGAAAGTTTCCTTTTTAACTTTATTTTTACGATGGCTACCAACGGCAGTGTAAACGCAGATTAAATTTACAGTCTCTGGAAACTAAATATCTGGCTGTTAAGGAAGTTGAGGTTGGGACATCTCGCAAAGATGTCTGTGAAAAATTTTAAATGTATTGAGCAGACATTGTTACAATATTGTATTATAAGAATCATTTTCTTTTAATACCGCATTAGCATGTGTCAATGTATACAATATTATGCCTTCATTAATCATATCAGCCGCATATCTCTTGTTCGCTTTTATGTACTTTTCACGATGACTTCTGTAACTAAATACACGTTCTGTTTAAACCAACTTGTTGACAGGTTTTCATTTCCCTGTGAATAGCCCTATCCCGTTGGTAACCTCAGTAAGATGGGAATTGACTGACCAAAATCTAGGCCAATTTAAGTACATGTACTCCAAGCGTGTAAATAACAACTATGCAACCATGTGCTTATGCCGACATTGAATAATCGTAGTGAATGTTTTTCATATCAGGATGTGACCGATGCAATATTTTGTTGTGGATTTTATTACACAAAGGTAACCAAAATGTAATTTGTCAATATACAAGTGTATTTGACACTGGTTTTGTCTTCATGTGATCAAAATTTGCATTGTTTGGTTTCTCAAAGTGTAAATGCTCCTCACTGAAGACAGGTCACCCCTTATTGACGAATTTAACTTGTATCTTTTTTCAGCACCCTCCCCCCCAAACACTTATCTCGACATACGCCTATGTCGACAATATTTCCTCAGGCCCGAGGATGTCGACATAAACGGGTAGGACTGTAATATACTGTTCCTCTGATTAGGTAAATCTTGTTTATTTGTCACTGAAAGTTAGTTCTCCTTTTCAAGTGAAACAACGCAAGAGAGAATACCCGTGATGCTCAGGTATTAATAATATTCCCCCTTGCTCACAACCAACCATCCCATTCAGATGTTGGTGTGATATATGCACTGATCACCAACCAACCCATTCAGATGTTGGTGTGACATATGCACCAACCCATTCAGATACTGGTGTAATATATGCACTATTATAATAGCAAAATGTAATAATATTTGCACCTCATTTTGACACTACATGCTTTTTAACCATGTACATCAAAAGTGCTTTTTGGCGAATTGTTGTATGAAAATAGCAGCATACTTCAAAGCTTGTCATGTTTGAGACTATTACACAGTACATTTCATAAAAGAAGCATTTCATAAAAGAAGCAAATATATTTCTGATTTTTTTTATGGCCGTTTCAGTTAAATGTCTTTAGTGTCTTTTCCATACAAACAATCAAGATGAAACTTCTTGGTCTTACAGTGACAGAAACCTGACCATATCTATCAAGATGAAACTACTTGGTCTTGCACACACTGAGAGACCTGACCATACAGATGAAGATAAAACTGCAGTCTTACACAGTGACAGAAACCTGACCATACAGATGATTATGAAACTCCATGGTCTTGCACAGTGACAGAACCCTGACCATACCAATCAAGATAAAACTGCTTGGTCTTGCACAGTGACAGAAACCTGACCATACAGCTGAAACTGCCTGGTATTACACAGCAAGAGAAACATGACCCTGAGCTGCTCTGACTGATGAAATTTGATGACACAGACAACAGCAAACTGCAATTTCAACCTAGATGAAGGTATTTACTTACATGTTGACAACAACATTTACAGAGGTCTAAGGTTTCAGTCTTGGGGGGGGGGGGACAAGTTGCTCTTTTTATGAACATCTCCATTAACATCATTAGCATGTATAGTATTAAACAGTGTGCCATCTGTCTGAAGGAGATCTTAAACAGCAGTCACCTATGCAGAGGGACCAACCCACTGTAATGGAAAAAGAGTATCACCACCATTGAGGTTTTTCCACCTGCAAACTGCATAGTTTCACTGATACTTGATATGAGGTGTGGCAGTAAACAGCAGATACAAGGAAAGACAATCATGCATGACACTCATCTTCATGCCAGCCCATCTTAAAGCTATTGCACCAGGTTGTTATTAATAGACTGATTATGTCAACACAGGTAGAACACTTTATACAAACCCTGCTATTATACACCAAGACTAATCAAAACATATCATTAAATATGCAGTGTGCAATCTCTACTTCTGAAAGTTTAAGCTAATGGAGCTTGTCAGCTCACATATTTCTCATATATGATATTCCGTAACTTGTGTCTTCAAGATGGCTGCTGTGTTGCCCATACTATGTTATTAGACAGCAACTAAACATCATAAAAGGACTCTTAGTGAAAACCCAATGCTGATGTGACCATCCATTCTGGAGAAATAGCAATAACATGATTTCAAGATGGCTGCTGTGATAGCTAAATATATATGTAATATCTCAGAAGTGTAATTTTCATTTGTGACACATTCAACCTTGGGGTGGTGGTGTTGTTTTTGTAGGGTTTAACACCATTTTCAGCACAAAATAGGCTATACATGATAGACAGTATAAATGATGGAGGAAGAACCCAGGAAAACCCTGGAAAGAACCACCAACCCACGACAAGCTACTGGCAAGCTTTCTCACATAACCACACTGGCCGAACCTGAGACTCGAACCCATGTTAGACAGGTGAGATGGCAATGATCCACGTCAACAAGCGCTTTAGACCACTCTGCCACTTGGGGCTCCGAACTTGGAGTGAAAGTATATGTAAAGTTTCATGGCAATTCTCCACATAGTTTAGAAGGAACAGCAATAAGAGACTTGTTCTAACAGGCAAGTGGATATCATGATGTAATATAACGGATGACAGGCAAAAGACCAGATGATAACCTATTCTGGTATATGATAAACAGAGCTAATAATTCTGATAAGTTTCAGAAAGCTTACAGATAATAATGTTCGTACACAGCATGATTTTATTTCATTGCGCTTAAAATATTTTATATCTTAATCCCAATTGTGATATAAACTGGCCAAAAACACATTTTTACTAACTGTTACACTGGCATTTTATTTAACATTCCATCCACATCCCCATATTGTTATGCACATTAGCTAAATTACCAATCACATATGCTGTGCCACAGTTCAGTACATATCACTGTCTTCATTTATGGTCATAAAATACCATGTAATATATGGATTCCACTTTACTTGTCATAACCCACAGCTTTTTTAACCAGCAAAAGACTGAAGTAGTTCAAACTCCATCACTTTTGTTTCTTACTTGCTACTGTAGATCTATACTCTTAAACAGATCCAGTCCAGGAAGTCAACTGATACTTTCTACCTTTCTGAATAAAATCAAATTTTAAAATATTCCCATGAGTATCAACTGTTGTGTCCTTTGAAGCTGAACATTAGAGAGTCATGCCAATGCTTGCCAATTACTCCTGGGTGTAACCAAGCTGAAGCACATGCAAACAAACATCATTTTCTAACCGACACTATTAGTTTGGTGGCAAAATACTAAAAATCATGAGCATTTTCTACAAAGAGAAGGGAATTCAACGTGGAATCTTTGTCACTGAGGGGTTTTTTTCTTCAATTTTAAAGGTGTGGGTGGTGGTGGTGGTGGTTAGTTTGTTGAGGGGTTTATTTTCAATTTAATTCTTTACTGAAAGCCCAAATGTTGATATCACCCTCAATTCGTCAGGATTGGCATAAAGATTTTCAAGATGGCTATGGTAAAGGCCATTCTGAATGTTCCAGTAGCACTCTTTTCATTTAGGAGAAATCAGACATAAGAAGTCTTCTGGTGAAAACTCCATGTTCATACAACTTCATACTGAGGAGTAACTATAACAAAATTTTCATGATGGCTGCCATGGGGCCATATTGGACATCAGATCAGCAGCATTTTAATTCTGGACCAACTAGATGTCAGAAAAGTGTTTTTATGGAAACCTCATGTCGATACGACCATCAATTCAGAAAGAGTTGCAATAAACAAGATATTCAACAGCTCTGACAGCCATGTTCAAGCGATACCAATATCATTTAGAAGAGACAGGCCATGGTATGAATGGTGGAGTGGGTGTTAGAGAGTAGTTTGTTATATAAAGTTGTGAAAAGTTTCACGGCAATCATTTATTTAGTTCACAAGTAGCCATAACAAAGTAACGGATGAATGAACATACGACAGACAACATGCCTTCCCATAAGCTCTTCTAGAATATGACAGAGATAAAACATGAATTGGCCAGAGGTGTTTTAATAACAAATAAACAGAATCAAAAGTCCACTGATGATTCAAATGAACATACATGAATTGAGATAAGACCATTTCTTTTTAAAAGCAGTGTTTAAACCATCTATCCTATTCTTGTGCAACGAGATTTTCAAATTACATACTGTGGCAGCCATGCTGAAAATAAGACTGACACCAATCTTATTCAAAGCAAACTAGACAACATAAGAAGACTTTCAGTGAAGAAAAAAAAACAAAAACAAGCCGACATGACCATCCATTCTAAAGAATTAGTAACAAGATTTTCAATAAGTTCCTCATGGCAATTATACTTGAGGTCAGACCAAAATTTTTATTTTGGTCCAACTTAACATCGTAATAGTCTTCTTGTGAAAATTCCATGCCAATTTGACTTTCCTTTCAGCAGAGATAAAATATACAAAATGCTGCCATGGTGGATATACTGGACATCAGATCAGCACCAATTTCATTTCAGCCTGAGCAGACATTATAAAAAGTCCTTTAGGAAAACCCCCATTTTGATTTGATCAGCAATAACATTATTTTCAACTCGCTGAGCCAAACCATTTTCATTAAGAACCAACTAGACATCATGTCTTCTGGCAAAAACCTGATGTCAATATGACGTTCCATTCAGGAGAAGCAACAAGTTCTTCAAAATGGCTGCCATACAAGTCATAATGAATGTCAGATCAGCACTATTTTCATTTACGACCTGATAGACATCATATGAAACTTCTTTTAAACCTATATGTTGACAACACCATATTTAGGTAGAGAAGCACAAACAAGATTTTCAAGATGGTTGCTGTGTTGTGACAGTCGACGTCCAAGTAGAACCACTTTTGTTCCGAATAAACTAGGAAATCTTTTGGTGAAAATACCATGTCACTGTGACTTTCCATTCAGGAGAAGGAGCTTTAACAAGATTTTCATCGCAAGTACCATGGTGACCATTCACTGGATTTCGTATCAGCTGCTTTACAAACAAATGTTAACAACTGGGCCTTGAGATAAAGTGTGTAATCTTTTTGTCATGGCAATCCTCAAAGTAGTTTAGGAAGAGTGGCAATAACAAATGTGTTTTAATGGATGGAGGGAAGACAGAAGACATATATTAGGCAATAAACAACTACAGGTCATCTGCAAAAAAAAAGAAACATCAGACAAGCCCAATCCTTCCTATCCATTACACAACACCCAGGCAACATCAGAGACCTATAATGTTTATACTCATCTCCTAGTGTAACACCAGATCAAACAGTGTTGCACATTGGTCAGCTGTTCTCTCATCCCACTATCATGATAATATGGAAATTTCTTAAAGCAGATCGGGGGAACACAACACTAAATATGATCATCTCTCTTATTCATTGGAGATATAGTGTTCAGGTTGCAATAACAACAAATTGAAGGATACGCACATGAACAGGACTAGTTCCCAATGTACCAGATAAAAGATGTCATTTTTAATTTTATGGAAAGTGTGCACGGTCTTTATAATCATGATGTACAATGTACGTTTAAGTTCTATTTAAATGCACATACCTTAGGTCAAAATGATATCTTCCATCAGCTGTACTGTCAATTATTAGTGATCTTTAATAAATATGCCTCATAAATTAGACCAGACAACTGTAAAACTCTTCATCAAAGGTGGGGCTGTCAATCTTGCATAACATAAATCTGATTACTAAATGGGACAAATCATTTAATGGGGGGGGGGCTTTTTTCTAACAGCGATATTTGTTTTCATGTACCTCAAGAAAATTTTTAATTACTGGATATAATTTGTTCTTTAATATCAATATATCAGAGCAAGAGTATTTGTTTCAAGCTAGGAGGGAGCCAAACATTTTTTGTACAAAACAATTGTAAGCACCACCCCCAAATTAACGGTCTGAACCACTGCCCTAAATAAAGGTGAACAAGGATATGTAGAATTTGTCTCTGCACTGAAGCAGACCTTTACAGTTAAGTGCATGTTAAGCACAGCTTTAAAAAATTTTGGGGTTTGGTTTGGGGTGTTACAGCACAGCAATACAAGTAGGTTAATTAACAACTGGAATAAAGCACCTTGCCCAAGGCCACACCACCTTATCCAACCCAGGCTGATTCAACCTTAGGATTCAAATCCAATCCATTCAATCACAAGTATGGCATGGTATTCTGCTGTGCCAGAGAGGACTCTTCTTCCTTTAGTTGCCTTATAAATGCATAAACCATGTCAAGACTATTCCACATTCCTGAGCCTGCAGAAACTGACTCAAATGGACCAAAAGCATTTAATCTTAAGAATATAACCAATGAAAATATTTCTAGCCCTAAATTTCATGTCATTCATGTTGACTAACTCTGTAACATTTACAAAATCGTAACACTGTAAGCAAACATGCACATGACTCAGTGACCTACCATTTCCAATTTACATATTTCTACTTAAGGGTCTGCTTCATAGGATTTTATAATTAAATTTAATTAGTTAAAATTATCTTTGTAAAGTTTGGATGATTTTCACACTGAAGGCGGCGTCAAATAGCTGAAGTGGATGAGAACTGGTTGTACCACACATTACACATCAGACTGATTTACTGATAATGCTTACCAAAAATTTCTTTACATTTTGTACATTTGAAAAGCATGCTCAAAAAGAACCTTTGGTGAGTAAACATTCATTTTTAAAGAAAGCATTTCAAGTTTGTAAGCCACTACAGTTTCTTAATCCTCAAAGATCCTATTCATGCTACGGTCATTCCAGGAATGGAAAAACAGGAGACAAAAGGCATCTATCAAGTCAAAATGTGGGGACCAAGGGTATCGACCATGTCAAAATAGGGGGTCATTCTGGAAATTTAAAAACAAAAACAAAAAACAACTTTCAAATAGCCATACCTGATTCTTCATTATTAAAAAAAAATCGAACACATTATGATCAGACATTTCCTGCACCAAGCCTCCCATATCAGAATCTGAATTATTACTTTCTTAAACATGGTGAAAACTGAAGTCTGTGACAAAGTGGATTCCAAAATTTAGTACCCTTTATCTGTGGCATTCACTGTACATGTACATATGTCTCATACAAAACGTTTGCCCTACATGCCCCTCTAAAGAAAGATAGGCAAATGCTACCAAACATCTATATGCCAATTCAACAAAGCTTGGTACTGCAAAATTTTCTAATACCTTATAACAATTAGGGATCATATGAAATTATCTCTGATTACCTACCTTTATTAAAACTGCTTTGAAAGGTGCATTGTAATTCACATACTTTGGTATATATCTTAAGGAAACAAAATGTACTTTTATATACATATATGTATGAAGATTTATTAAGGAAATTTTTATTTTTTGCGCAAGCATTATCTTTCACCATAAAAATACCAATATTATTCAACATAATCTTGATTGGTTTGGTTTGGTGCTTCATGGCACAACAACAAAAGAGGGTTATTTAGTGCCAAGGCAATTGGAGTAAAGGGCCTTACCCTGGGGCACACCATGGTAGCTGAGCCAGGTTTGTCCAATGGTAGGATTCAAACATGCACCCTTCTGGTCATGATGCTGACATGCTAACCACTGAGCCAAACCAGCTCCAGTTTTTACTTGTATTTTGTACAAAAGAGCCATTTGGTTTGACCTTGGTAAATTTTAGCAACAATGTGCAAAATCGCAGGTGTAGCGATGTTTGTCATATCTATTTAAGACAAATAAAGTGCATGTATTCATGTTTTTCTGATCAAACCACAAGTGTCTGTCCAAAGTGTTTTGTAGAAGAAATCTATGCACACAGATACCCATTAGAAGGGATCAGTGATAACTGAGACGTTTTTCGAGTCATATGATTAACTATGGTCAAACAAAATGCCATTTTTTTAAAGGCATAAGTTTAGTAAACAGACAAAATCCAACAAGAAAACAAACCCCTGTACCTTCTTAAATCAAACTGTAATCGAGTGAATTAATAAATCATCAGTTAATATTCATGGACATGATTCTGCATATTCCAAAGCAACATGTAATTTTCCTGATAATTCAGTATCAAATGTGGTAAGGTGACTTTTTTGTCTAGGTTGCTATTTAGAGTGATCCCTTTATAGTGCGACACACAAACAGGTTTCACAATAGATACCTACTCTTATAACTATTTCTGATGCATGGAAATTCCAATGTATGTGTTAGTAGAATACACTGGGCCTGATCATCAGCCCTAATTACCTTTGATTTGCCTTTGGCATAATCTCCTACTGAGCACCTGATGTCAACAACAAATTTATGTTTGCTCTACACTACCATTTTCATCTTGTCAGGCAATAATATCACTCATGTGCAAAATCAATATTAACAGGGCAGAGCTAACAGGTCACCAATGTCATGCTTAGGTGGGCACAACTTAATGAAGGTTGGATTGTTTTGAGATTATCTTTGACCTTTATGATAGTCTGATGAAGACAGAATCAGTTATAACTTGATTGGATTAACATTTCATCCAGTATCACTGATAGGTTGGTTGCCTGTTACCATACACATGATTCTACCAGCAGTAGGATAAAATACTGTTATAAAAACCATCTGCCATAAATACCCTGTATATCTGAAATCTATCCAAATGCTTTTGAAAATAATAGATTATCATTATTTTTATTACATTTATTATTGTTATTATAAAACCAATAGATCCATATATTTCTCTTTTCATCGCCACATTAATACCAGAAATCTTAAACCTATACTGGTATATATGGCCGAGTAATCAGATTACAAATGCTAACTTGTACACAGAACAAGCTATTGATTGGTTACATTATTGTTATAATCTTTAGAGTTTAAGGCAAAATACTTAATGTTTTATGAAGGTATAATAAGTAATTAAGTGATCAAAGTTGGTAATGGTTTTCAAATCATTTAATAAAAATCAGATGATAGGAGGTACAAATGTTTTGGCAGAAACATTTTAGTGGGTATTTACATTTTTTGTGATATTAATTGTTATTGTATTGTTCAAGCTGATTTTAGAGGAATATCTAAGGCAGTTAATATATGTATATACCTGTAGATGTGCATACCCTCACACTCTAAGAAAATGAAAGTTGGTAACAATTCGAGGAAAATGAGAATAAATCTCAAAGTTGTATGAAATCTTTAGCATCAGTTTGATCCACAAACATGGAACAATCCCAGCTATGAGCTTGTGACTTGAAAGCAAAGAACTTTTAAATGTGTGTGCTGTGGGTGTTGCCTGTTTCCTAAAATATTTATGCCTGTCTCGCCATGTTATGGCATGTGAAGCAGTTTATAATTACATCAGGTTTTAATACTGATAACTGCTTTTCATTTACATGAATGAAATTATATATGTTAATGCGTATTTCATGTACACACCCCTTTGAACACAAATTTATTAATACATGCACTAGCAAAAAAGAACCTGCCCAAGTTAATTCTTACCTGACTGGTGTAATTCTCTCTTGCCAACTGGCAGCCACAACATCACAACATGCAAATATCCTTCACATGTCATGAATTTATGACCTTATATCAAAAATCAAGTGACAGTATTGTGCTAAGGTCACAGGTATTGCATTATTCTCTTGCTCTTTCTCTCTCTCACACACAAATATATGTATACCTACACACACGTACTTGCTAAAAAAAACCACAAAACCTGTTGAGATCAGTGAAAACAGATGAATAGAAAGATTGCAGGTCAGTATGCAAATCTCAGAAACTGGTACACCGAATAAATTGTTAAACAAGACACTGACAAGAGTGTTTACCTAATCCTCAATATGACAGAATTAGACAGATATTCATGATTCTTGTGGGTGCAAGAGCAATAGTGTCCTTATTCCTGTAATATACTGCAGGAATCAAATTAATAACAGTGACTCCGCTATCAAAACCCTTTAGAAGAAAAAGACTTTCCAAAGACTTCAGAGTAATTAAAGTGTAGTAACTGAAGATGGTGGGAACTGTATCATAAGAAGTCTACTGGTGAAAACCTCATCTTTATATAGCCGTCCATATGGTGTGTGTGTGTGTGTGTGTGTGTGTGTGTGTGTGTGTGTTGTGTGTGTGTGTGTGTGTTTTGTGTGTGTGTGTGTGTGTGTGTGTGTGTGTGTGATCTGGATTTTTTATGTAGCTTTAATAAAATTTCAGTCATGTCACTACAATGCCTGCAGTGTGGCAGTTTTATAGTGACATCTAGCACTGGGGCATCATGCCACAGACACATGTAGCATGATGTTCCACCCAGTCACATTATCCTGGCACCAGGCAAATCAGTCCTAACACCAACCTCTTAATGCTGAGTGTCTAATGAGGCAGCTGTTAATACCATTTTTTAAAGTCTTTGGTATGACTCGGCCGGGATTTGAACTAGCGACCTCCCATATCAGAGGCAGATGCTCTAACCACTAGGCCACCGGAGTGGTCCCATCCATATGAAGAGAAGAAGGGATAAGAATATTTTCAAAAAATGACTTTCCATTCAGAAGGAATAGCCAAAACAATATTTTCAATATGCCTGATGTGGCAGCCATATTGGATGTCAGGTTGGCAACATTTTCATTCAAGACCAACTGGACATCATAAGAAATCTTCTAGTAAAATCCCAGTTTAATATGACTTCATGTTCAAGTTGAGTTGCTATAACAATATTTTTCAGACTGACGCCATGGCAGCCATATCGGATGTCAAACTGGCCTTATTTTTATTTACAACCAGACATCATAAGTCTTCTTTTTGTAAAAAAACCCATTCTCCATAGCTGCCAATGCCCAAGTACAAAAATACTGATCGCTTATGACAAAAATACTGATTTTCAGGACCAAATACTGATTTTTAAAATTTTAATGCATATGTAACTACTTACAACATATACAACCATTAGTAAGGTAGGACAGTGCCTTACATAATTATTTAATGTCAAAGATACACGTGTTGCACACTTGCACCTTCTGGGCAGGCACCCTGTTCCATTCGGGTGCCCATTCAGAAGGTGCAAGAGTGCAACCCACTCAGACACAGGCTGTTTATAGGAGCCTTTCCACACCTTGTTTATTTTTTTCAATTATTATCGATTCCAATGTACCAACTGTCATTGATAATCTCAATTCTGTGTGATTTTCTTACTGAACTGTTTTCATTCTAGCATACAAGTAATCCTTTGCAATTTTACCGTCTGGAAAACGCGTGCAAAATAAATCGCCAGCAACACTAGTAACTGAAAGAGGAAGGTTCATTCTAAAAGAAATTTAATAAACCGAATTTCAATCAAATTACATCAAGGTTCTCTCTGGTATTTATATGCATCCAAGTTCAGGCTGAGTTGTGTATGACGAAGCAGCAAGTTGATGTTTATTAGCTTTTTCGTGCTCTTGTATTTCATGTGCGCCTCCATGCCCAATAGTGCAATCACATTACACAATTTCCAAAATATAAAGTCTTCTCCTTTACTAGATGATTTCACAAATCTAAACAAGACGGCACAATTGTCCTTTCAGTTCTGTTTTCTTGTCTTTTCTGGTGAAAATTCTGAATATTCTGCTTTCCTATTCAACATGATTAGAAGTTGAATATTACGAAGATGAGAAACAGTGGTAGTGGTAACTGTTTGCAAAATCCAATATGGCAGATAGACAGGCATGGTAGCCTCGATTTCGAAGGAACCAATCATATTGTAGAACTGTATTCTTATATACATGCGATACATTTCTATCAGACTGGAACCGAATGCCCATTCTAAACTGAAAATTGCAAGGACATTTTTTTATTATTTTTTTAAAATTAAAAAATGTATTTTTTGCAAAAAAAAAGTACACCCGTATTCAGGTCCAAAATATGGGACAAATACGGAAAAAATGGGACAGTTGGCAGCTATGATTCTCATATGACCATGTATTCTGCAGGAGTAGCAATGATGAAATTATCAAGATGGCTACAGCAGTGGTCATATTAGATGTCAGACTGGCACCAGTTTATTTAGGACCAATTAGACTTTTTAAGAAGTCTTTTCATAAAAACCCCATATTGATATAACTATCCATTCAGTAAGAGTAGAGTAGTGATAACATGATTTTCAAAATGCCTGCTATGATGGTAGATATCAGAGTAGCAACATTTTCATTTAGAACTAGACCATGGGATGAATGTGTGCATACAGTTTTAAGGCACTCCTCAAAGTAGTTTATGAGTAGCAATAACAAACTTGTGCTAATGGATGGACAGATGATAAACAGACCATCCCATAGGCTCCTGCAGTGCTAAAAGATTAAATGTAAACATTAGCGGGAATATAGGTCACTGCGAGTTACCCTGGACCATGGTGAGCAAGTAGTACCCTCCAAAATGAAATAAGTTTCATGACTGTGCATGTTAAGTGTAATCAGGTATGTTGACAAAATCAGACTATGCACCTAAGTGAACATACTACTCGTGAGATCATACACCTTTCTAACTGAACATACTAAACAGACTTGTGAGATCATATACCCTTCTAAGTGAACATACTGAACAGACTCCTGAGATCGTACATCTTCCTTAATGAATGAACTATGTACATCCTTAAAGGAGTAAATCTTTAATTGTGCAGTATTAACACCTATAGATAGGCTGACCCTGTTCTGAATATACGTTTTTATTCTCATGTGTTCATAAATGTGTTCATGTTACACTTAATTGGTGTCAGTAACCAATTTGAATCATATTCTTTTGGAGAAATCTGTTTAAAGTTTACACTAATACTGCAACGTGTTAATTTTGCACACCAAAGCATTTCACCCACGCCAACAATCTCCAAGTGAAAACTGGTGAAAAATACAATATGCTTTTAAACACTGCCAGAAAGACTGTTGGAGTTTTGTTGCTGTATGAAATTTTGAAATTATGTACAGATTATTTGAAATATACCTTTCTTTCAATTCCATAGTTAATATTAGGTTCTCAAGAATTTGGTTTAATCTGTGGTGATATGTAAATGGCAAATGATAGAGGATGACACAGATATCAACAACATCAAAAAGTTATCGGTTTTATCTATGTATCATCTAAAAGCATGCGTAAAGAAAACAAATTACCAAATAGTCGAAGACAATGAAAATTTAAAGTCATTCACTCCAAAGGCACAAGGCAAGCAAGCATCTCATCTAGTGAATTGTCTTAGCTTCAAAATGATTCTTTCTGGATATGCTGAGAATCTGTCAGAGTTTAAAATGTATTAGCAAATGAAAAAAAACCAACTGAAAACAAATTTTCTCCAAAATGGTAAAAGGGGCAAGACAGCATATCACAGGGGTCAAGCTAGACTTGAATTTTAGGGAAAAGTGACTTCTCCTTTTGGACAGAACAGGGAGAAGTGAGAGCTCAACAGGGTGATGTGATGTGATGTGATTATGATTTTTAACGTAGCTTTAACAATTTTTCAGTCATATCGCTACGATGTCTGCAGTGTGGCAGTTTATAGTGATGTCTAGCACTGGGGCATCATGCCGCAGACATGTAGCATGATGTCCCACCCAGTCACATTATCCTGACACCAGTCCGACTAGTCCTAACACTAACCTCAATGCTGAGCGCCAAGCGAGGCAGCTGTTAGTACCATTTTTGTAAGTCTTTGGTATGACTCGACCGGGGATCGAACCCACGACCTCCCGCATCCGAGGCGGACGCTCTAACCACTAGGCCACCGGAGCGGTCGAGCTCAACAGGGAGAAGTGGATGCGAAGTAAGAAACGCAATAAATATATATATATATATTTATTGCATTTCTTAATTCGCGTCCACTTCTCTCTGTTGAGCTCTCACTTCTCCCCGTTCTATATATATAGATAATGTGTGTTCTCTTATTTGAATTATGCCCTCTATTTCCCAGTATTCATATTTTCATTTAACAGTGGATTTAAGCAATACTTTATTTTCTAGTAGAAAATTTTCTTAGTTGTTTTGACCATTTGACTCTAAAAGAGAATAACAGCAAATGCACTGTAACAAAATTTAACTGAGTAACTAGATTACATTACTGTAATTGCAAGTTGGTTAATATGCTTAATCGACTACCCTTAATCAATTTTTTTTTATATTTTTGTACTTATTTTTTTATATACTTTTTAAAAGTTCACAATAATGGCACTTTCAAAGATTTCTAAACGCATTTGACACAATCCCCGTACCATGTACATGAGGGCAAATGCACTAAATGTACTCATTTCTTTGTTGCGGATAAAACATTACTGTAACTATTCATACATAACACACTAAAATGCATAAAATTACAGACATGGCTCATTTATAGTTGGTATATGAACTAAACCCTTCTTTCCAAATGAATCAACACAGACGTGAGTGCATCTATTTTTAGAAGGAGGGGTTTTCGTAATGTAATCACTTTATAAAGCTTCATTACAACAGTCCATGATAGGATTGCAAATTTATCATTTATTTATTCGTCTTCATACTTGTATTAATTTTAGGCATTGATTAAATATTAGCTGCTTCTCAGATTTTTGTCCATATTTTCAAAATTTCACAAATACGAGTCCATTCAGAAAACAACTTTGACCTTACAATGTTTCTCGTGAATTCCACAACAAAGCATAGTCTCATACGTTTCTTACCTATGTAATTGCATTTTAAAGTTAAATCTTAAATACCATAATACCCAGGCATTGCTTTCTACGACTTGTATATTTGTCTGTATATATTTGCTCAATGATTTATGAAAACAGATAATCTAATAAACTGGTACTTCCCAGACATAGCGATGTCCGCCATTTTTTTCCCCCGTTACTGGTACACTTAGAGTTTCAAACTAATTTTATGACGAAATAGTGTACAAGAGGCAGTTAAATTATCCAGATCACCGATTTTATTCTTAAAACACAAACTGCTACATATGTACTATTGTTAAAGTTTCGAAACACAAGTATGTATGTTTTTTCCATCGATAACATGAGCAAATCGGGTTGTGATAGGGGCTAATTGCCAACTCGGGAAATGGTTAATGGTCAATCAGCTATCAAAACGCATGCCTGTGAATGTGCAGGAGTTTATTTGTCAGCGTAATTGATATCAAAACTAGGCCTAGCTTCTGATGGCTTGAAGAATACCGTTAGGTACAACACAATACTAGAATAAACCTGCCTAAGGCAAGGGGGCATCTCAAAACGTGTTGTCCATGTACCCCTTAAAAAATTCACAGGGCGAAGTCATTTTCGCTTTCCTAACAGAAGAAGGCGAAGTTTACATTTTTTAGGCGACTTAATCTCCCACTTCGCCTGGTAGCGTGACCCCTGTATCACAGAATGAATTGTACAAGTTTCATAATAATTCATGAAAGTATGATGAGAATCAATCATGGGACATTAAAAATAATTAGCAAATGAAAAAAAACTGTAACCAAAAGATGAACAAAGTATTTTGACTGGCAGCATTTCCTGAAGGCAAAACAGATGAATGGGTATGTTGCAGAATGAACCATCACAAGTCTCAAAACGATTTGTGACATATAAGAAGAATCTATCATGGGGCTTTGGAAATATTGTATATGCAAATTTTAAAAAAACTAACCAAAACTGTAGCTGTTGACGATGATGATGCTGACAATGCCAGTACCACCAGAAAATTGACTGCTAAACCTCACTTCAAACTGAAGCTAAATTAAAAAACATACATGTTAGAACTCTGCCCTACATTTTTACATAGATGTCACTATAAGGTCTGCAGTTTGGCAGTTTATAGTGATGTCCAGCACTGAGATATCATGCCACAGACATGCAGCACAATGTCCCACCCAGTCACATGATCCTGACACCATCTCAACAAGTCCTAGCACTAACCTCTTAATGGTGAGCGCCTAGCAAGGCAGCTGTTAGTACCATTTTAACAAGTCTTTGGTATGACTTAGCCAGGGTTTGAACCTGCAACCTCCCGCATCTAAGGCAGATGCTCTAACCACTAAGCCAATGAAGCGGTCAGATGTACCGTATATACTCGCGTATAAGCTGACCCCCCCAACTTGACTAGGTAAAAATAGGAAAAATTGCATGACCCGCGCATAAGCCGACCCATAAGTTCACGACTACATCACAAAAATGCACAAAGTGAGTTCTAAATACCGGTACATTTATTTAGGCAAATCACATTACTAAAATAAATTTTATCTTCAAACTTAACGAAAATGAAAGTAAGAAATCTAATTTATATGTTGAAATAAAAACAATTTATCTTCAATGTTAAATAATAATTGAAATAATAATGTCCTTATACTAAAATCCTCAGTTATAAAAGTTTTATCACATTCAGAATCCTTCAAACTCTGGCTCAGTATCGGAATTGCCAAACAGTTCATAAAACTCGGCTTCTGTTATGGGCGTGCTGTCATTGTATACGTCGTCATTGTCATCAGTGTCATCCGATAGTGTGTCGTTCTGCTTCTCATTTTCCTTGTCATTGTCTGATTCAAATATGGCATCATCCTCAGTTCCATCCATGGCATTGCTGATACAGCACTTTCGAAATGATTTGGCAATAATGTCCAATGGAATTGAGTCCCATGCGTCTTTGACCCACTTGGCGACCAAGTCGAGGTCCGGCCTCGTGAAATTCCCACCTTTTGTCATCTTCACTGCGCCTGAACAAACCCATTCGGACCACATCTTTCGTACCCTGTCCTTAAATGGCTTGTTAAGGCAGACATCAAGAGGTTGTAACACGGATGTTAAACCTCCTGATATCACAGCCAATGTCATTTTCATTGCGGCCTTTTTGACTTCATCTGTCTTGTGTGCTCGAAACATGTCCCAGACAAGCATTGAAGATTTCTGAAGAACTGCACCTGGTCTCTTGTTCCAGACTTTCTCCAACCATTCAATCGTTCCACTTTCGTCCATCCATCCCTTTTCATGCGCACGAACAATGACACCAGCAGGAAATTTCATGCTTTTTGGCAGCGTCTTCTTTTTAAAAATTATGACAGGAGGCAATTTTGATCCATCAGCTAAACAGGCCAAAACAACCGTGAAATATGTTTTTTCATGGCCCGTCATTTTTATCAGAATACTTTTCTCACCAACAGCATTGACTGTTTTATTGCTTGGTAAGTCAAACGTAATAGGCGTCTCATCCATATTTCCAATTTGAGATAGTTCAAATGAGCAATCCATTCTGCGTTTAATGATGAACTGCTGAAATGATTCAATTTTTTTGGTAGCTTTTGAGCTATCTTTGTTCGCTGCCTGAGGCTGAAACCATGCCAGTTCATAGAACGAGAACACCAACCAGCTGATGCAACAAATTTGGAATCTGCCATCTTGTATTTGCCATCTGTCGCCATCTGCATAGCATGCAGACGAATTGCAGTTCATGTGACAATGTATCCATTTTGTCGACATTCACTTACAAAATCACTGAGTTCTTTCTCCAATTCAGGAAATGAGGCGATCCCAGTCCAACGAGCCTTCTTGGTTTTTGGCATTTCTTCCAATGCTGCTTTGCTTTTCCGCCATTCCCGTACTTGCTTCTCGTTCACACAAAATTCGCGTGCTGCAGCACAGTTGTTATTTGCTTCTGCATATTCAATAACTTTAAGTTTGAATGCTGCATCATAAGCAGAACGCTTTCTTTTACTTCCAACACTATTCATTTTATCTGATTGAATATAAACTTCAGGAAAGATTAAGCTGACATAATTTTTGATTGTGGCAGTATGCTATTTATACATTATCCTGTAATTTTTCCCATGGGTGGTTGGTTATCAGTTTGTATTGGATAATTATTGATCATTTTTTTGTTTTTTTAATCGGTTTGTTTTAACTAACGGTAGCGTGATTCAGTTGACCAAAATATGATTGGTTTTCAGCGTGGACATTGTTCAAGTATTGTGACAGTTATAACTTTGAGCAGAAACCATGTCCACTACCTTATCTCATTAAACAATACATCTGAGAGTCGGTATGTATTAGTAAATTCAGTGGCATTGTGCTACAAAATCCCTGAGGCATTTACCACAGATTAAGCATACCGGTAGTTATTGTACAACACTCTACAACAAACCACTTTGCTATACAAACAACTAAACAACAGTAGAAGATAAACTGTTGCTGCCTTTTACTTCTAAAACACCCGTCAAAGAAATCCCTCAAATTATATTTTTAACAATTAATCACACTGAGTCGTATATGCTACTTGCCTGTTATTTACCCTTCCTAGGCGCGTGTGCAACAAACCCCTATGGAGCCTCTCGCAATGGTTGCTGTAAGACTATCGTACACGTACATGTACATGACTCTCCACACCAAAATGGTTGTGTCGTCAATACCTTCAGTATCGTAATTCTTAAATCTTTTTATTCACCGTAGTTTCTTTTCATGTTAACACTGAAATAAGCTAGCGTGCAGAGTTTAATGATTACTGATTAGTTGAGGGTTAAATACTTCATTGAGAGATTACTAATATGGTGGTTCTTTTGGAAAATACACGTACCACTGTGGCTCAAATAACATGTATGGCTGAATTTTCTGGTGGGTGGACATCTGTCAAATAGACGTCAAGTATGGTAATACATGTTTTTCATTCCTTATCCTACCAGTAACGTTAGAAAAAATACATGTTTCACTTCAAGACAGCACATATCACATGAGCCATGTGGCATCATTAGGCATGTGATCTCATCTTCGGCGATCAACAGTAACAATAAATACCGGTAATCGAGAAGAAAAGCTCAAAAATTTTCAGACTCAGACCTTGGCCCACAGATAAGCCGACCCCCCCTTCTTCAAGGCTTTATTTTTTTCCTAAATTCTTCGGCTTATACACGAGTATATATGGTAGTTTATAATAATAGTTAATTCTGAATAATTGAGCAATTCCTTTTCTAACTGGAATTACTTGCAAAATTTTTACTTAACTGGACAAACATATGTCCGACAACACATTTATTAGTCTCTTTATTTAATAGGCAAACATGCTCTACTCCTGCATATGTATATGATAAAAGATTGTACTTGTTCAGCATCAATATCTTTCACAACCAACTGTGAAAAGTGTCAGGCCCAATAATTCACTACATTAAAACTCAGATCAGACACTGCTCTTCACTCGACAAATATGATTTCAAGTGGATAACATACTGCCAAAACATGATGCATTATGCAATTATACATGGAAAAAAATACTGTCCAGATCTATGACATGAAGATGTCAAATAATAATTACTGTTTAGAGAATTCAGCATTGTGCATCTTTTGAATGATATATAATCAATAAACATTAACCGTCTTACCTACCACAGTAATTTCTGGCATTACTGGTTGAATTCAGCCTTTACTGATGTTTTTCAATCTTAAATGCCAACGTAAAATTCCAGATGATGATGCTGACGTGTAAATGTACCTAGCTTTAAATGGCAACTCAACAAAAGTTGCCATGACAACAAATCTTACATTCCATTTTATGGAAATAATGAAAATCAAGTTGGTTCAATATCAAGGGCAAACTGCAAAGCTGAACAAAGACCTTGGATCACACAAATTGTGAAAATAGAACTTTTACATATATTGTCTCACACCAAATTTAGTTTCAATTGACAAAGTTGGAACTGTAAGCATATGGCCAGGTTACCTCTTTTATTTCTGTAGAGTGACTGTGTTGCACTTTGGTTCTGTTCCCTTATAATAATTCAGTTTTAAATTTAGGTGGACGTTGGCAATTTGAGGTGTTACAATGTGTCTTTAACTTGCTCTAGGTGCAGCACTGCTTGAATTCGTCATTAATCTGTTTAAAGATTCTGCACATGGTTTTGTTACTATGTGTACAATGCCCATGTTGTAATTATCTGTTCCCTTTACAGACATGATTTGGTCTTCCATAAAAAAAGCTGAAAAAATTTTAAGGGGGATTTGGGGGTCCTCCCCCAACTGGGTCTCGAGGGGCAGCGCCCCCGATGAGGGGGCCCAAAGACCCCCAGCCAAAAACACATTTTACAATCATAAAAAATTGATCCTGGTGCAACTTATGATCATAATATGAAACAAAATAATCATTTGAAAAACTAATAAACTTACCAAAAATGTTCAACTTGAATAATTTCACAATATTTATTGTCACATGAATTTGTTCTCCAATACATTGATGCTGAAGGTATTTCATGTGCATGTCAGTGTTCACATTGTAATTAAGTCACATTAATTTGTCAATTTTTGCAGCAAACATATTATACTTCTCTCTTTTCGTAACAAATCTGTAAAATAAACCAAGTATATCAACTATATAAAAATAATCCCATACATTCACATGTCTTTTTCTCCAATGGACAGAACCTGTTGATACGCCAGTCGAGATTTTTTGTGGCTTTGGCAAAGATTTCTTTAGCCTTCCTTTTTGTCACGAATGACTTTTTTGGCTCAATGTGCAATCATTTCTTTACCTTCTCAAAGAAAGCCTTTTCCTTTCAAGCTAGTGCTTGTATTGGCGACATGCAGTACGCATATTTTGACAGAGGGCTACATCTGTTCTCTCATGCAAGAAATCTTTCTTCTTATAGTAATTAACTGCACTTTTTCCAGCTGCCTTCTGAGCTTCAATTATTCCATATGCAGCTTCTTTTGTAGGTGCTGTTCCAAACTCTTCCAACCGCGATTACCATAATTCAGATCTTTCTTGCCGAGGTCACATAATGCCAGTCCTCTAGCATTCAGTTTTCTTATAAACTGACCAATTAAATTTCCGTCAACTTTTCTCTCCAGCCATTCCCATACGTTTTTTAACCTTTATCTCAACTTCTCGTGTCATGGTCTCTCTCGACAACTCTGGATGCCATGTTTTGCAAACATGCTTCTTCTTTCCATTGCCCATTGCCATCAGTTTCCATTACACGAAGATTCAATAGATGAATTTAAACTTTTGACCAATCAGAATACTCTTTACGAGAGTCATGTGCTAACCAATATATGGAACAAATACTTTACAAGGGTCGTTGTGGAATGGCACCGGACAGACCGTTTTTAAAAAACCGGATCAAAGATGATATAAAAAACAGACTATATCAAGAAAAATCTGATTCAAGTCAGGAGAAAAGTGGAATTCCGCTTTAAAACGGAGAAAAATCATGTCTGCCTTTAACCTGAAATATTTCCAGAAGAAAGCCTTAAATTCAGCCAAGCGGCTTATGTTACAGTTCTGCTATTCTGTCTTTATTAAAGCATTACAGCAGCAAATATTTTCCATACAGACGTGAAATCTACATGCTATCTTTCCAACATGAATCTTAATAAATAAATAAAAAAATGTTTTAATATATGATTTCTCATATTGCATAACCTGAATAGCTAAATAAACAACAATTCTGGTTGATTCTCTTTAGGTCTAGGAGATGGATAATATATAACAGAAAAGTGCTTAAATCTTTAATACATTTATTGAAGAGACACAAAGCTTGGTAATTTCCTTTTCTTAATTAAATTTAATTCATGTACATTTTGATAGACCACCATTAAGTGCTACTAAATCAATGTGTTATTTGTAAAGCAACATATATCAGGATATCCCAGTAGTACAGAAATAATATCACAATGCAGATGTGTATCTATGACTTGTTACACTTCTGACACCAGGCAAAGGCCATGTTCATTGAAAGTCCATTAAATACAAATTCTAATCAAAATTCCCTTTTATATGTACATGCACACATCACTGTGTTAGGCCAAAAATAAAAATATGCATGTTTCCGACTGCACTGCTTTTAAAATTCGGATAAGTACAGTACATACTTACGTATAAGCGAATAATTTAGGAAAAAATAAAGGCCTGGAAGAAAAAGGGGGGGGGTCGGCTTATCCCTGGGCCAAGGTCTAAACTTGAAATATTTTAAGATTTCTTTGTTGACTACCATAATGGCTGTAAATCTTGGGACATGAAAAAATAATTTTTTCCGTGCCCTAAGACGTATATGCATGTGAAAAAAAATACAATCTTGGTGCCCCAACACTTATTAAACTGTTATAAACTACTATGATTGCTTTTGTTATTATTTAAATCAAGGTAAATAAAGACTTCACAATTCACGGGCCAGTTCGAGTTTACCCGGAAGACCAGGGCGTGTACTATAATTTACAGTACTCACACAGTGCAATTTATGCCTTGCGTCACTTTAATCCTTGTTTATTTCCAAACAGATTAGATGCAGATTCTGCTTTATTCATTTTTTTGACCAAATCCCATTCTTCAAGATAAAACTTCAGCTGGTCAGTAATAGCTGTTTCATTTACGTTAATCCATGTGCTCACGAGTTACTCTTTTTCAATGATATAAGTGATGCATCAAAACTGAGGTAATCTTTATGAAAAGGTACACATGTTCAATTGTGCAAGGCACAATCAGCATAACTGTTACATGTTCATGAAGAACGGTAATAATACCAAAATCAGCCTATTTTACTTTTGTGTTTTGGCTGAACAAAATCATAATTTTCCACACAATGGAAAGCTGAATGTTTCAGTCTCCTTTGTTTACAATTGGCGGATTAGTCTTTTGTTTTCCGACAGCAATACAAGCCATATAATCGTTAAAACACTGAAACTGACTTGGGTTAAGAGGGAATTTTGACCGGCAACTATAAGTGTACTTTAATTTGTGTAATTGTCCTTCACTCTGTAATATTAGCACAATTACCATAGTTTTGTAAAACGGGGTGTAAGGTTGCTTACATCAAAGCAAACTACAACTCAGTTTTTAAAGTGTTAGCATAATTTTCAAAGCATTTATTTCTGAAACTTCATTATTGCGTTTTGGATTTATCCTTTAAGTTTGGTGCAGTGGTGCCCATGATTCGAATCCAAGGGATGTACTTCATTCAGCAAAATGTACTTCATTCACGGTGTTCAAACCTGCAATGTACATGCAGTGGCGCCATTATGTAAATACACTCCCTAGCATAACTGCGAGTGTTGAATCAAACCCTACTGTTGTTCAGTGTTCTCATATCGGGATAATATTTTGATGAGTTAGGTATTTACAATTTCAAGGCAAAATAAAAACGTAATTACTGGTGCACTGACATAAAAAGTCTAATGCAGAAACGCATAAACCAACAATCTCATCAAAAGGGAAAGGTAGTGTTACAGCAACCCGCAAATACTTAATTCTTGTCCTCGTCTGATCAAGTTACACGCAATTCTGAATCAGCCAAAAAGAACAAGAAAACAGACAATTAAATAAATTTCTTGACTTTTTCAAACAAATTTATAACATTTCTATGTAATAATCATACATGCCGACCCCGAAAGAGTCATACGGATAATGTTTGCTAATGTAAGTTTGCCTAAATAAATGCATTTAGAACTTACCATGTACATCTTGTGATGTCATCTGGGACTTTGGGGTCGGATCTTGCACTCTTTAGTGTTTATACCTATTCAGTTTGGGCAGTCAGCTTATACGTGAACGGGTTCATATACAAGTAATATATGGCAGGTAGGCAATTTTTTTAAAAAATAAATATTATATGCAGTGTAATGATTAGCGCTTCAAGTACTGGGCTGAACTAGCTCAAATTAGATGCACAAATAAATTTCGTGAATATTTTTACATTTTTTCCTTGGGTCAGCAGCAAAAAACAGGGATGGTCAGCCAACCAGAAACACATATTTTTTAACCTTACATGTACTATTACAACTCTATGGTCTTAAAATAAGTAACAGAAAAGAATGAGAATATTGTAGAGCACATTTTTCCTGAGAATAATAATTGCACCCAAATCAAAATCTGAATACAACAATATTAATGATTACTGCCCATGTGTTATCACAAGAATAAATAATTCTTCCAGTAAACAAGATTATACAAAACAGTAAGACACAAAAGAATAACCTGGAATTGGGCCCAAGTTCATTTCTAGAAAAATTTTAGTTACAATTAGGAGGTTTGTTACTAAAATTATAATAAAGGACATGGTAAACACAATGTTCTTGACTCAGACCAAGATAAATGTTTTTACTTCTATTGATAATGATCCTCACTCTCATAGAGAGAATATCAACTATTTGTTTTCAGAATAAAAAAAATTAAAAAAAACAAATAATTCTGGTCAGGTAGACAATAAACATGATTTTAGACAAAGTCAGCTACAAAATAATGTTACACAACCTATAGCACATAATAAAAAAAAAAAATATGAAATAAATATACATATCAGTACACATCACTGTTTCATGTACACATCAAAATAACAGCTGTATTGCAGGCCTTAAAGCTGAATAATGCTTTTACATATCTGAGTCATCATAAGACCTAGGTCCATAAGGCCTAGTCTCTGAACCGTTTCTTGGTCCAGCAGCATTCCAGTTTGATGGCATATATTCCGTTACAAGATCTGGGGGTGTTTTTCCAGGGAAGGGGGGAATAATTATTTTAATAATTCTATACTCACCAATCACAACTGTACAGCTGATTACTTTTTTGTGTTGTAAAATCTCATCCATTCATGTGAATACATCTTTCCCCGAGTAGAAAATGATCAACAAGGCATGGCACATTAGTGCACCCTGCTCACATAGGAAATAATCTGTTTCATAGACAACAATTATGCCAGGATATAAGAGTGAGGTGGGGGCATTCAACAATAATGATGGGTGTCACAAACTCCCCTACACTTAGTCAAATACTTAAGAAAGGGGAGGGTGAATATTTGGATATGCAATAGTCACTCAAACGAACGAAGACAAACAGCAGAAACTATACAAATGATATTACATTTATTGACATATAACACTAAAAATCCTGGTTGACAATGGATGGAAACAGAACTGTACTTGCCATTACAAAGGAGATAGCATGTGCCAACACAAAATGTGTGAATCTTGTGGTGATCTCTTGCAGATAACAAAGCTAGTAAAAAACAATCTTGAGTGTTAGTTCCTAAAAGGAAGCACCACTCCATGGGGGCAGGGGAGTAGTTAAGGACCATAAGCATTAGATTCCATCTGAACATAAAAGAGTACAAGACAGGTATCTGCAGCTCAAATACTTAATCAGGAATAAGCTGAAGTTTGTTTCTTTAATGAAACAAATATGATTAGTACTACAATGTAAGACCTTGGCCATGATATTTATATTTTGGACGTCAAGGTCTTCTTGTCCAAATGATGGCGTTTGTTCCGATGTTGATTAAAACTGGAGCATTAAGTAAACTTTTCAGGAATATTTCACACACAGTGTTTTATCTACTCATGCATCATGCAAATATGCAGACTTTACCGATTAGACTCACAAATATTGTCGCCGGTACATAAATTGACACACCCCAATGTTATGTTTTGCTGATTTACTAAAAACAAAGGTTCGGTCTAAACATCGTCGCCAATACATAAAATGACACACCTCAATATAATGTTTTGCTGATTAACACAAAATTAAGGTTTGGTCTAACTACTTTAATGGCTAGATTACAATTCTGCCAAACAAGTAAAACATGCACACATCAGTTGCTTATGCTAATGTTATCACAATAGCTGACCTTATTTGACCTGTAACTGTCACATCGTTTGCAGTGACAGGATGTTAGAACCGTATAATCACCACACCCAAGAAAGAGGAGGAAAACAGCAAGTGATTTTAAAGTGATTCTCACGCGAAAGTATTATTTTGTGTGCAATTTTGTCATGCAGTGAAACAATAATTTCCATTCCCTCAGTGGTATGCCTTGCGTTGTTCCAAGATCTGTCAGCATTCGACTGAAAATGGCATCAAAGGCAAAAAATTTAAAATAGGTCAGAAGCAAACGAAATTATCTTTTGGACAGCGTTTATGACTGACTGATGATAACAGTATGGCTATTGAACCAGTGGAACCTTCATCATCCAAAGATGAGGTGATGGTTACATGTAAGATAAAACGTAATTTGTGCAGCAGTGGTTGAAAACACAGTGGCCATCTTCAAAAAGAAGTTAAATCGAGTGAAGAATGTGACAGTGAAGACGCCTTTATGTTTTGCCATATATGTACAGAGACTAAAAAAAACTCCATGACCAAATGTGCAAAAAACAATAACTTTCAGAATAGTACACTGGAAAGGCATGCTGCATTGCCAGAACACAAACTGCTGATTAAAGGTCCACAACACCAGGCAGACTGGAATGCATGTTTACAAAAACATTCTTCTGAGCAAGACATAGCAGCTAAAGTGCAACTTGTGTGTGTGCACTGGCTGCGTGTAGAAGACATCCCTTTTTAAAATACAAATCTCTTTTTAATTTAATACGCAACTTAACGGCTGAAGAAATTGATGCCATTGGCATTTTGAAGAATTCCGCCATTCAGTATGACTCAGCTACTACCTGTTCAGAGTTACTGGAGAGCCAATCAATCGTTGTTGACTATAGTCTTATATGTGACCTGCAAAATTTGTCATTTGTGATAGCAATGGCAGCTGAAAGCACTGACATAGCCAACAATAAACTCCTGGTCACATGAAACCATCAACAAGATTTTTAACAAATACAGAATGTTCATATGCTTCTGCAAAAGGAATTGCCTTATTGGCTTTAGTCACATTATATAACTAATATTTTTGTTGTGTATTTAAACAAGATAATTATTTTTTCAAAACTGCTTAAAACTGATCATTGGCTTGAATAAGACTCATAGGTTTGGATTTTGACTCAGTTTTTTGCTTTGAAGTGTCAAATGGCTTACATGAAGCCATTTGTAGATAAAACACTGACTTTGCAGCACATATCAGCACTTTTCTACAAATTAAAGTTATAATGTTTTAGTCAGACTTTACTTACTCTGTAACATTTTCCTACTAAATTCAAATACCCACACAAGCAAATGGACATGTTCCGGTTAAAAGGATGATAAAAATCTTGAATGAAATGAAGCTATCTAAACACTTTCTTCAATATTAATATATTTTTATTAGTTTTGTTAAAGAACTATACTTCAACTTAACATGATTTCAGCATTGCCGGCTTTCACTGCATTCCAGCCAAATGAAATGTAGTCCAACAAAACTTGAAAACAGTTCCATTTGCTTGTGTGAAAATTTAATTTTATTAGAAAAAATACATCAGAATAAGTCAAGTCTGACTAAAAGATTATGACCTCAATTTGTAGCTAAGCATCATTATGGGCTGCCAAGTGTGTGAGACATTCCTGAAAATTTGACTTTCGTTACGATGTTAGTCAACATCAAAACACACTACACAGTGCCGTTATTCAGGCAGTAAGACCTTGATGCCCAAAACATAAATATCAGGGTTGAGGTCTAGCACTGCATGACAAGACCTAGTCCTACCACATAAGACCCATCAGAGATGATGGGTCTTACTGCCTGACTAATGGCGCTGTGTAGCATGTTTTGATGTGTAACGAGTCAAATTTTCAGGAATATCACACACTACTGGTAACCAATAACGACAATTTTCTATAAGTAAAGTTATAATGTTTTTGTCAGACTTTACTTACCCTGATGTCTTTTCGCTAATAAATTCAAGTTCTCACAAAAGAAATGGACCCGTTTTCAAGTTTCGTTGGCCTACATTTCAGTTGGCTGGAAAGCAATGAAAGCCGGGAATGCCGAAATCAGGTTAGGTTGAAATATTATTCTTTAACGAAGTAAATAAAAATAATATATTACGCCTATTGGAACTATAAGCAACGTTTCATTTCGTTCAAGAAACATATCCTCCACATGAACCTACTTGATCATACTTCGGCATACCTCAACTACCGTCGCATTGCAACAAATTCAAATGTATGTCAACAGAACATGAAAATGCGTCCTTTTCCTAGTGGCATATTTTGATTCCACCAGGATAAAGACAGCACAGTAAGTATATTAATTACACATAAATTAGTGGAAGACTGTCGATATAGGCTGCCAAGTGTGTGAGATATTCCTGAAACTTTGACTACTCATTCCGATGTCAACGACATCGGAACAGGCTATGTAAGGCTGTTATTTGGGTTGTAAGATGTTGTTGTTGTTGTTGTTGTGGGGCTTAACGCCATTTTTCAGCATACAATAGGCTACACATGGCGGCCAGTATTAATGGTGGAGGAAGAAACTGGGAAATCCCCGGAAAGGACCACCGACTCACGAGAAGCTACTGGCAAGCTTTCTCATATATCCACATTCGCCGAATCCTAGACTCGAACCCACGCAGGGTTGTAAGATGTAGCACTAAAACAAAAACAACATGTGCTACGTCTTACATGTAAGACTAGACAAGACCATGGTCAGTGACATTACAATCTCCATATTGATGTAAACCGATTTAAAGTATATTGATTAAAAAGGTATTAAGCTATATTTTTGGACAACTAACTGCTACGAGTTACTGAATATTTTACTGATGGAAATAGAAGATCACGCTTACCAAAATAGTTCGAATAATATTCCCCACCCACACGTACTGAAATCCGTGCATTACCAATAGTCCTATAAATGTACCACTTAAAAAATACCATTTCAATACTTAGGTGATTCAAGGGTGTGTACGGACATATTTACAGTTGTACAGAAGTGATTGCAATGTCGTGGAAAAAGAAAGAAAAAAAAAAAAAAGAGTAAAATGTTAAAGCACTGACCTACTGAACTGAAACCGGCTCCCATCTTTTCAAGTTATCGCATCAAAAGGAAGCATTGAGATAGCAGATTAAATATCAAATCTACATCATACGTACCTTAGATAATCTTGTCTGTCAACTATTTTTTTTATAGTTTTGAGGAAATTTCTCCTCCAAGAATTGGTTCTATGATGTTTGTACCGAAGATGGCAGCTGAACCGCAGAATGCCGATGACGTCACAGGAAATGGAGAACATGATTAGAATTGCTTCCGGTTCAATTCTAGCGTATTGCATAATTAGTGGGTTACTTCCCTTGGTTTAACTAGTATTCGTTTAACGTCTATGTGACAATGACACATATAGAAAACTGTTTTATAACTGCATCACGCTCAATACAGATAGCACTATAGCTATTGCTCGTTCTAGGACGGAAGTGATAATAAAAGTTTCAAGATAAAATTAACAAAGTATACAAAATTTAGAATGAGCGAGTTTAAAAGAGAGTTTGAACCTAAAAGTACTATAATAATTTTTTTACAAATTGGGATGAAGCCGCTAGCTTCAAACCCGCGATGTTTTGTTTGGGAGGCGTGACACGCGGAAAGACAAATGTGACTATTTATATATTCGAGAAGATGATTGACTCTGTTTTTATCATTGAAGACCTTTGTCTTTTATAGCGAAAAAAATCTTTCTAGCTTGCTATTTTTGTTTTAAAACTAAATATTTTTTTGAGCAATAACATGCTGAAATGTATTCCCAATATTTTCCTAGAATCATGTTGAGAAATGTTATGATGACGAAATAAGACTCTTGTAAGGCAAGATGAGGATCAAACCTGAGTAGACCAAATGGCTTCACCTACCGGGTACGGGTGTCAAGCCTGTTGTAGCCCGTATGTATGAATTAGCAGTGGAGATTTAGATTTGGTAGTAAACATTATGGCATATTAACAGACCACAGTGTGACAAAATTGGAAACGGCTCATTCGTGGGCAAATGTATATAAAGGAGTACCTCAGTGATAAGTACTCGGGCCCATGCTTTTTAAGAGGTGCACACATTGCATAAGGTTGTTTTCAGGGAATTAAATCGAAGCAAACCATGACAGGTTCAAAGCTATCTCACCTGAAAAGAAAACTAATCCTGACAGGTTCAAAGCTATGTCACCCGAAAAGAAAATAAACACTGACAGGTTCAAAGCTATCTCACCTGAAAAAAAAAAAAATAATAACGAACGTGTTTAGACTGTCTTCTCCAACGAATCTAAGGTGTATATTGTGAAGATTTAGTAAAACTACCTGGGGTCACTTTGAACTTTCACTTACCTTTAATCAGCAAACCACCTAGACATGTTAAAAAACATCTAAACATACAAATGTGTTCAAACGAAACGTGTTCATACGAAATGGACAATACCTCGTGCATGAAGGACGAGTAGCTGTGTATTACTCTCTCAACATGGCTAATTGCAGGTAGTGTTTCATCGCCTGGCATTTTATCTGTCATGCCGATATGCAATGACTTGAAAATCTCCGTAAAAAGTTCTGTGGTTTGTCTTAAACGAATTCAGGAAACATTATTCTGAACTCTTTGATATGACAAATGCCGATCTCCATTTCGACGGATGAAAATCTTGGCACTTGAAGTTTTCATACTAACAAAGAAAAAAAAAAAGAAATGTCCAACAAACGTTATCGATCTGGTGTTTACAAAAATATTGCAGGCGTGTAAACACCTGGGTGATTAAACACGTAGGAACATCCAGGTATGGGCTACAATCGTTTAGGCATGCAGCATATAAACGCTGGAATTCTCTTCAGAATACCTCAGATTTAACAAATTTTAAATCCCTAATAAATACCTGGTTTGGGAACGTACTCATTGGGATTGTCCTTGGGTTTTTTCCATCGCATGTTAGGAAAAAAATCTGATGTAAAATTTGGCCCTTTTGATCTACCTTCTTGCCTATGGTTGTTGTTATTTCATAGCATCTTCATTATTGTCATAGTGACTGGATGAGTGACAGTTTCGAAACCGAATAATTTCTTAGTTTTGTTCAATATAAAGTTGCATGAATAACACTGAAAATGAAACGTGCAGGTATTTGTTTGATTATTGAAAAGTTGGCCAGTATTATTTTCGACACCTATAATTTTATAAAGCTTGCACTCTACAGTTTTGTACTTTGCTTGGGTTTCAACTTGAAAAAAAAATTTCCCTGGTTTTCCACGCTGGTTATCCTGCCTATTTAAAGGAAACATTGCACATCTTAGGTATTGCTAAAATAACTTTTACATGTACTTTCCTTTGTTTTAGTTTGTGACTGAGTGTATGTTGGCTTAAAGAATATACAGCTTGGCCTCACTTAAGATATCCACCTATCAAGAAACAGCGTGTCCTTACTTCAGATATCCACCAATCAAAAAGTTGCTTGGAATTCTTTCAAATATTCACCAATCAAAATACTGCTACCTCCGCTTGGCATTTTCTCTTCCTAGACTTCAATGGTAAATTGTAAAAAATAAAGCAAATATAATTATTTTTTATACTTTTTATATATTTTGTAATTCGTTGCGCTTTCAGATGCAAGCGTCGACTACTCTGGAAAAAAATCGTGTTCTTTATTTTAATAATTGCTGAAGTTGTTGTTCTTCCGACTAGTTCAAGCTGATTTTTGGTGCATATTGGAGTAGAAATTTTGACCATTTATGCATATATTATGCACAATTTCCATACCTAAAACATCTATATAAATTTCAGACACACTACAGGAAAGTAGCACAGAGTTTAGCCAACAATCTATCCAGTGTGCATACTACCAATCCAAACAACACCACCTAAAACAAATCACTCTATCAAAAGTATGTTACATCTGTGGTTTGCCAAAAACTGTGCTCCTGCACACAGCCAGATGTTGGTTCGCCAAAAACTTACCAATTTGGAAAGCATCACTATGAATACCTTCGAATCTCTTTCACAGGGTTGATATTATTAGACTCGTATCGAAAAGAGACGAGTGTTGCTAATGGAATTGCATTGTGTGAATGCTCCATGTGTAGACAACACAAAAGAAGTTGTTAATGCATCCGACTCTGAAGAAAAAGTTGTCTTATTAAAAACTTGTGGAATAGACAACGGATTG
>JAECUM010040682.1:0-20279 GCA_016617855.1 Megalonaias nervosa
TATATATATATATATATATATATATATATATATATATATATATATATATATAAGTGTGTGTGTGTGTGTGTGTGTGCAGACAGAAGCAGCCCTTGTCTGCTGTAGGTGATATTTGCCAAGCTGATTTTAACCGAGAAATGAAGTTAATACTGCAACTGAAGTTAATAGAAACTACTTTGCCAACCAATCACCACGTTTATCCATTTTCAGGAAGCATTAATTTGGAGATTATAATGAAATTTATGGACGTTTAGCAGACATGAATTCGGTTGAAACATCACGCAAAGGTCGGGCTGTACAAGATAAACATGACAATACGCACAAGATGCATACATACAATCACTACTTTTCGAATGGGCTTACCCCTCTTGCATTTTCCATTAAATGGTCCAGAGGACATGTATGTTTGCAAGCAGTACAGGGCTATTAGCTAAATTGCATGTCTACATCTCCGCAGAGGAATAAAATATCACATTTATTATGTTGAAACTAGACAATAAAAAGAAAGAATATACATATAGTGTCGTTGAGTCATAATCTAGCTAAACGAAGAATATAAGTAACTTGCCAAATAGTACGGATGCAATCAGGATGCAGTCAGTCGCTAGCTGCGCTAATGGATGTGTGTGAAAAACTGTGTGCCTATTCAATGTATGCTTTACAGTATTAATGCAAGTTAGATCACAGGATTGTGATGTCATGACATACAGATAAAAAATCTTTCCATAAGTCACGTTACTTTTCTCGTACAGTGCCGATACACATATAACACAGGATTACATGTACAAAATGGAATTGACAGCTTTCAAATGTTTATCATGTATGTAGTTTCCTTTCAAAATATTTAATTTGGTAAATTAATGTACTTATGCATGCATGTAAGACATGTATGGTTAGATATTGGATATGGATGATTACGAGTTGCAATTCATGTACGGTAAACTCAGGCCCTGTTCCAATAAACTTCCGTGTCACTCAGAGATATCTAAATAGATCAAATATCTGATAAAGATTTATACAGCTTAGGTTAACTGATAATTCTTTCTCATGTCCTTTTCATTATCATTCTGTCGAATTATGTTCTATGTTATGTATCATGTATAGTCAGGCAATAATTTAAATTGTTTCTATACGGACGTGGGGTATTTAAAATGTTGTGAATATCTGTGCTCTGTAGATCAAAGTTCTTTATTAATGAACAGTTCCACTTCTATGTGCTCCCCATCCATCCCAACACACTTTCTCAGTTTGATTATGTTATTATTAAGAACCATTTTTGGATTCAATTTTTTTTGTTTTCTTCTTACAACAGAAAAATGCACTTCCAACAGCGTGGGGCCTTTCAAATTGTCTTCCATTGTGAAATATTTTATTACTGGATTCAGTCCAAACTTAATTGGAGCTAAATCAGGACAGTATGGAGGATGTGGCTAGGTTTGGATGCTGCCACGACGGAGGAGTAAATGGATGGAGTAGGTACGGGTGCGCAGACTGTAGTGTCCCACAACTTTGGCAACACTTTGGAGACGTGCAAGTGTCGAGACAGGCTCATGTATCTAGAACACATGGATGTTTGTATCGAAATTCATATAAAAATGTCAGGATACTCTGACTACATTTAGCGATTTGTGATCTCTGTGCCTTTTGTTACTATCCATATTGCGTTATAGTCATTCAAATGCACATGATGACTCCATTCATATCCGGGGAGTAGCTGTGTGTCAATTTCAATGGGAGTCTGTGTTTTACTAGCCACTGACAGATGAAGCGTGTATCTTGCAGAAACCTTTTTGAACATCTAATGCTTGTTCAATATAATTACAATATGTGACGAATTAACGCTGGAATTAATATAAACATCTTCCATTATGCATCAAACATCTTCATGAATTATTCTCTTCACAACAACCCCGTATCGCTCACCAGTCATAGACAACAATGCTCCATTTCGAGCATCATCTTCCATGAATACGTGATCATCTTACAATGATGAAAGCACCTCAGAATCGTTGGATATAAGACAAAGTTACAGACGTAAACATCATGCAAGTTGGTCTTGATATCAGTCAGAGAGAGACCTATATGGGTGTCCTAAGTGCTACGCGTGTAGCAGTAAATCATTGTATTGAGCGTTATTTTGTCTATCGGTCGTTAGTAAATTTATTGACATGTACGAGGAAATAATAAAAGTTACAACAAAGTATTCCCCAGCATGTTCAAAGGGACAGGTGATTCTCGGCATACAGTAAACACTAGTGGCATAACACGTATCACAGTTCATATGGATGAATTAAATGTTATACTTCGAAAGTTAACAAAATACACGGATATTGTTGTTGTGCATATGTCTAAATAAAGCAATATGTTACAATACTTTTTAACAAAAAGTAAGGATGCAATCAGTCAGAACCTAGACTAATGACCGCTTCGTCACAATCGAAAATGGAGTTTACATAAATGAAGTAAATGAACTAACGTTGGATGCCAAGACTGTAATAACATTGAATATAATCACAACTTACCAGTATCATTCGAACAAGGTGTTATCTACCGTACTGATCCTTGTATAATGCAAGGATTAAAAGTACAGCGTGGAATCGACAGCATCTAAATGTCTATCCTGTATCTGGTTTTTCTTCAACACATTTAAACTTTGATAAAATCGGTATGACACATAATGGTTTTTGTCATGCAGACATATTTACAGATATGCATAAGTGCATAACCACGTATTTTTTTCCATTCTTCCGTCCATCAATCCATGAATACATATATGCGAACATTTTGTTTTGGATTTATATTTCACACTATTTTTCAATTAGAGTGACAACGCGACATTAATCCACGTACTTTAGAATTTTTGTCCTCTTTTTATTCGCAAATATAATAATTAAATGTATCATTGAATATTATTCACTATTCCAATAGTTTACTGACATGTGTTGCCATCTGCTTAAAGAAATTCTTGCCGACTTATGAAAAAATATTTTCTCCACTGGAAAAAATGAGCTCTTTAGAATGTATAACCTTTATCCACTCCCAACAATAGTGAAGTTCCATGTTAAACTTGGCGACAGCTTGCAATGGATGTACTTAGCGTGGTCGGATCCAGTTATCTCCCGCTCTTCACTGAAATTTAATATAAGGCTGTTATTGACTTCATCCATTTATTGTGTACTTTCGAGGCTCATTCGGTTCACAAAGTATCTTCTTCACGCTAGAATTTCTTTGCTGTGAGGAAGCAATAAATCGAGATAGCGGCATTTCCAAAACTATGATTAACAATAACTTGAAATATCTATCTCTCTCTCTCTCTCTCTCGCGCGCGCGCGCGCGCGCGCGACCATAACATTTGGATTGTATATGGGGGGGAGTTGTTTTCTTTCCACGACTTAAGGTACGAACATTTTTTTTTTTTTTCGTAAATACAAATATGCACGTTGCTTATGGAAGGACTAGATACTTATTGCTGCATAGATGTGAGTTTTGCCGAAATAAACATTAGTGGGTTTGCGTTAAGAAAGAGAGGTTTTCAAATTGTAAGAGTTATTGTGGCGTTTAAGTTTAACTTGTATAATCTGTCATTTAACTTGCAATTTCACATAAACCGAATATGTCATCGCGTGAATTGAAATGCCCAGTGTAAACTGCAAGTTAGATAGACAGCTCATTCTAGGGGGTCTTGGCGGGTTTAAGATAGTAAAGTGCACTCAGCAGGATCAAACCGTTATTAATGCATGCCTGTTCCGGATTGACAGTGACTGAGATAAATGATAGACTAGGGTACACAGTATGATCCCTGTATATCGAAGCGTTGTCAAAAAGAAGGAACAGTCATCAAATTAGTAGGTAGGGATATATCAAGGAAAGGTTTACATATTTTAATATTAAATAAAATTAGCCATAGATGTTCGTGTTGACTTGTTTAAATGTATGTAAAGAAGATGAATACCTGCTTACTAAAAATTCATAATCCCGAGGACTTACGTGCGAAAGAACTATGGTAAGAATTGCCATTTCAAAATAAATAGCTTTTACAAGTTTGTTATGTTCAATACTGATCTTGCAAATGAAACTAAAGTATCACTAGGTTGCTCTGATTAACTCTGCTGGCAAAGCACTGAAAGGCTCAATAATCTAGCTGTGATTTGTATGCCATACGGCAGATTACTGGCGCAGATACGCGACAGCAAATGAAGTACATATTCTGCCCGATAACTATGTGTATCTCCTCACGTCTGTAAAGTAAGACGAAAGGGATACATATTACAATTTGCATTTATCATATCGCATAGGCCTTTATTGGGAACGCTTTTCTCTTCTATATTTTCTTGAAAAGAACATGCCTGTGTAGCAACAAACAAATCCCTAGCAAACCTGTATTAAATGACTGGTTCCCTTTTACTTGCAGATGAAAGACCTGCTTGCAGAAATAACACTGCGCAATATCAATACCTGTAAAGTGGCGGATTGTTGAAACTGACGACTTATTGTAATTATATTCAGGTGACTTTATATAGAATTAGACAATCTTCTCATGTGGATTTATGTTTATCATTTAATAACTAAAAATGAGGATATATGTGTGAATTAGGTGTTTCATGATTGTGTTGTTTTTGAAATTGATATGAGGCTTTTATACCTCCCGTAGTTACTTTACAGGATGTAGAGAGTGAAATATCAAGATTTGGCTTGGACGAAGAGCTGGTTACTTATCGCAGTAAACATGTGGGTTAAGGCAAGTAGAATATTTCTAAAATATCTTGGATGGCAACTAGTTTGAATTGCATTAACCTGTTTTGTACACAATGATTGTTAGAATTATCACCTAGGAAAAGGGCCGTATTTGCGCTGTAAGCTTAAAGTTCTGTCACAAATGATCTTGGGACGTGAAAAATGCAGGTATACCTTTGGGGTTGGGGTGCATAAGCTCTTTTGCTGTAACTACAATTGACTTTACTGGTCAAGGGCATAATATTATTCTGCTTTGTTTTAATATAGCTATCCCAAAATAATGACCTTCTAGGACATATTATTCGCAATATATTTTTATTGTTGTAAAAGAAAAATAATTTCAGGAACGAAGAATTTTGATTACTATCTAAGAAGAAGAATTTTGATTACTGGCATTTCTATATAAATCCCACGCTGAAAGTTTGTGTGTGCCTATAGTGGTCTGTGTTGTGGTGAAGTGCCAACAGTGCTTAAATGAATTGCAATAATGTAATCCAATAATATATCCGCATTTTACATTCTCTAGAAATCCACGTGTTATTTTGATCACTTTGTATTTCCAGAGATGAATAGCTTGAATTAGATAATTTGAATAAATAAAATTCACTCCAAATTAAATACTACACACAACAATAATACAACTGACTCTCCTCAGAGCTGACGAATAAATAATTTTCCAATAAACAAAATTATATAAAAATACACGACATAAAAGAAACAACTGGATGCATGACAGAAGTTCATCTCTAGAAAGTCTGTTATTAAAATTTTCAGTTGAAAATTTTAAATTTAAAGTTGCAGCAATAAAATTTCAGTTATGAAAATTCTCTAAAATGTAATCGTAACATCTTCGAGCAAAAAATAGTAATTTTGTTGTTCAAATAAACCATTTGGAGGCAACATTCATTAGGAAAATTTAAGTGTACATTGACTGAAATCGTATACAGAAAACCAAGCTCACCGGCATTTGGAAAAGGCACTTAGATCCTCTTTCCTCGGCACGATATAGCAAAAAATAGAAAGAAAACGAGGGTCTAGATCCATTCAAAACTTTACTCACGCAGGATTCATCTCCACGAAATTGTTAATAAGAGAAAGCAACTAGTTATCTACAATCATTAATTCGGCGATAATGGATATTTCCTCATCCATGTTTGTACAGCCCGCGATTCATGTTTAGGACAACGGTTAACATGTTTCCTCAAAGTCTTAGAAATAATAAAATTAGCGCACTTACCTTATTCCTGCAAATTATAAAAAGAGGCGTGTTCCTTGAAACAAACAAACAATACTCCCTGTCATCATCAGCATCTTTTCTATTTAGCACCACCACTATTTTCTACTGTTTTTGTTATCTATTTATAATACATCAATTTTAAATTTAAAAATGCCGGATAAGCTTCCACACACGTTTCGAATTCTATTTACATTGCAATTCACACAACCCACCCACCCACCCCACACACAGACACACACAGATATATATATATATATATATATATATATATATATATGTTGCTCGTATGGGTGGGTAGGTGGGTACGTTTCCTTTTGCTTGGTTTATATTGTACACGTTCTATTTAGAACTTAATGTTTCTCCTGTCATTATATTGCTGTCGTACACATATGCACAATATAAAGATAGTCGGTAAAAATATAGCAGGCATCAGCTGAATTTGCAAAAAAGTTGACTATACCGACTATACCGTATGATTGTCTGAAAGGAAACAATACACCTAATCAAACTTCCATTGTTTGATCGATAACCACAGTTTGTAAATTTATCTGTTTGGATTATAAGATTGAAAGCTAAGGTCGATGTCTATACTTAGCACACTTTTCTGCGTAAATTAATATAGACAACGACCTAATAATTCTTGCTCTTAAATCTTTTTTCTGTGTGATGTTTATAAACATCCAGCCAATGGGGAATTAATGCAAAATAATGAGCTAATAGTCTTTGTGCTTTCGGAGCACAAATCTTCAAAATAAAAGGATTCCATGAGAATCTAGTCATGACGTGCTCGATCCTAATTTCTTTTACAAATCCGATGACAGTACGACACATTGAAATATGAGAAAAGTAATAATTGTTTAATAATTTTAATTTTAGGGTGTGGACACAGATATGCACACTAAATGGATAGTTATATCGAGCCAAGGGCGGAGGGATCGTCGCAAATATCTAATCCCGGATGTTAATAATCGGCTCATTGAAATATTGCGCGGTCCCTAAGATTAATCCACTTACCGTTTATTCGAATTATTATTATAATTATCATTATTTATTAGTGCTGTTAATATTATTATTATTATTATTATTTGAGAAATATTTAATGATTCTTTCATTCTGGTGGAGAACGATATGACATGCAATAAGTGGAGTAAACCATTGGAAATAATCATCTACATCTACTCTCCCTTTACTGGTCAGTTCCAGTTCCCTTAATCTAAATTCCCTATCTCCATTTTCCTTCTCTCTCTCTGTCTCTCTCTGTCTCTCTGTCTCTCTCTGTCTCTCTCTCACCTCCTCCTCCTCCGGTTGCTCTTGCATTTGCGCTAGTATTAGTCTCTTTTCCGTTTTTCTCCACCTCTCTCCACCTTCTGCATTTTCATTTATATTTGCTGTTTCTGCATTTCCCCCTCTTTCCTTTGTCTAGTAGTTTCCTTTCTTTCTAGGACCTCTCTCTCTTTCTCTCTCTCTCTCTCTCTCTCTCTCTCTCTCTCTCTCTCTCTCTCTCTCTCTCTCTCTCTCTCTCTCTCTCTCTCTTCCCCTCTGACTTGCCTTTCGCTATCTTCAACTTTTCCAATTCTTTGAGCATCTATTGCGAAAATCGAAGTTTCTCTATTCCCTTGATGTCGTGCTCGAACCAGGGGGAGTCTTCCTTGTCAAACTATAAACACTTTTGTCGAAAATTACCTGGTTTGCTAAATATTCTGTCAAGATATTATTGATTTCCTGTTTCATCAAAGAATGATTCGGCTAAGCAAGATCGTAATATTTTACAACTTCAAGTAACTTGAACTTCTTAAGGACTCTGATTTGTTTTAGTCAGAATCGGCAATACAAGTCTCAACGTTGGATGCCATGGTAAAAGTTTTTTTTTGTTTTCTTATTAATTTTTCAGCTATGAAATCAAAATATGATAGAATACTAAAATTACAAACAATGAAATTCAAACTTCAAAGAACAATCTGAAATATCAAGATCTCTGAAATATTAACATTTCCAAAATATTTAAATCAATTCAAATCCTGAACACATTCTAATGAGGTGCAAATTCCGTATGTATCATGTGCTTGTAACCTCTTGTACAGTCTCTATATGCTCACCAGTAAAAAAAAAATCTAGTTCACTAAAAGGTTATCGAACAAATTAAACAATATTATTATGAAATTATCCAGCATTCCTGGTATGAACTTCCCATTTTATTGAGCCATTCAACAATTAGGGCATGCATGATATATCTACAGGACAAATGCACTCTTAATATCGTCTGATGTTTACGTGACCTCCATTCAAACTAAATGCTCCGCGTACTTGACGAAAATAGTTGTTGACTTGATCTAGGCAATTAGCAGACTGCTACAACGTACTGTAAATATAATTTACTATAGCATCAGATAGCCACTGAATTATAGAACTTAAAATTTAAATGCAATAGACCAAATGACTGAAACAAAATTATATTATAATTTAATAGATGATTCATGTATCTGTAAGGAAGATGCTCCAAGGAAGGGGCGCCGAAAATAGCGGTGTTGTCGATTCCATGGTTTCATGTGGCAACTCTTGTTTGTTCTGACCATTGCTTTGCCGGGACGGAAGCTTTTTCCTCTTTTTCTGATCCTCTTCCCCTGTCTGATCCTCTTCAACTTTTGGTTAAACCTAAACCTTTTCCGGGACATTAATGCGTCCCATCGTTGTTTCTTTATTTATCTCAAAAGCATTGGGTTACACATAAAGTCCTGCGGTCACCGTAATGTGTACAGGAATAGTATTGAGGAGTCAAATCGGCAATCTGGCTTCCAACGATTTTCCTCAGATTCTTCGGATGGGTTATTGTTTTATGGTCACAAATGTCCACACTGACAGTTTGTATCCGTGGTTAGAACAGCAGTATGCGGTGCAAAGAATGACAGATATTTTAGAAGATACATGCCAAGAAAAAGATATTCCTTAGCGCCACATATTGTTTATGCCGGGTTTCTCCAAAATGGACGGCATTTGCAAAACAAAGTGTGAGTATAAGCTCACTGCACCAATTTCCAGCGCCTGTGCCATTTCGGACCCAAGTTGGGTCCTACAGTGGCCATATAACGTTCGATTATTCGTAGTTCATTTGATCTATCTGTAACTCAATAATAGGCCACTAAAACTATTCTTTTGTGATACCTTTGGCCACTTGTCAACTTGGGCCGTTGTGATGTTTTATTTACTAGTATGCAAACAGTTCTAGCCCTCTAAGGACGTGAAATTCAAAATAAAAATAATCAGGGATTTGTTCAGCCCTTTGTACGACATGCTTACAAGTGTGTAGCGTTCTGTTCGTGACCAGTAATCAGCTTAAGCAAGCATTTAGGTATTTGCAAGCAATATCTTTTTCTAAACAAATTTCAATGTTTAAAGTTAAATAAAAATAAATGTTTAATTTGTACTGCTTGCTATTTTTTCTCCATGATTATATGTTATGAATAATTGTTTTATGCACTTGACCTTGCCTACAGTTAAGTCCATGTTGTACTTGACCAGTATCATTTCTTTGCAACAAAATCAGAATACATTGATAACATTTATCCTTTGATTGTGGATTAAGTAATATGATTATTATTAATGAAAACATGGTTATTTGGGTCAGGGTCCACGACATTGGAATCCCCAATAAAACACTGGTCTAACGGATGTGTCTCGTATTCTTTATTATAGCTTTAATATCAAATTCTATCTTTTGACAACGAAGAATTTTCTGGAATGGAAATTTCATTCAGTGGCCGAGTATTTTCAGAAAATTATCATTATAGTTGATTCGTGAGTGTAAATCGTACAGATTATCTTTAGTTTGGGGCGTACGTGACTATTGTCAGTTTTAAGAATGTAAAGGGCGTGCAACTACATAGGATCTAGAAATATATGCTTTCGTACATCTTGACAGATACTAACAATAAAATTGTTAGTAAACATATTTACGAGGTTCGGTCTTTTTCCCATTGGACATTATAATTAGGACGGTTCTAGAAGAATTAAGTTACCTCTTATTGGATGAGTTAGGTCACAGGAATGTGCATTTTTGAAACATTAAAATGAGTACTAATATCTGCCACATGGGGTTGTGTTGTGAAATATAGTGGTAATAGAATGTGTATATAGGAGATACATGTGCAGTCAGATTTCATTCCTATTTTTGAGTGATTCTTTGTTTTTGTGTCCCTGTTGTAACGTCAAGTTTGCAGACGTAGCGTATGTTGTATTTAGATATTACTTGAGAGGAAAACCACTTGTTTTCACTATTAAATTGCAATAGAAAGTGTTCATTTTTGGACCATAAAACTATTTTGGAACTAATGTGAATTCTTCAAAAGAGTCCTGGACATCAGCATTTTGACAACGTCACAATTCTTGGCGGACTATTATATGTCTCGTTCTGAAATTCATTGGAACTTTAATTGGTTTAAGCTTTAATATAACTCTTTCATGATTATGTCAGATTACCTTCATACTATTGTAAGTTCCTCTCACATTTGAATTTATATATTGACAATTAAATTATCTGTTAAAATTATGAAAACAAATTGGTTTTGCTTCTTTCAGTTACTTGTTTTATGATCATCGAGACGTAATACCTAGAGGTATAGTATTCTTAGTTAGAATTTGCAAAAGAAATGCTCCAATTTCCTGCTACATATTTATTGATCTTGTCCCTAGAGATTCATTGATTTTATTAGCATAAGTTGGCAGTTCACTTTTATCTTTAGCATAAAACATATATCTATGAAGAATGGTAGTAAACATCTTACTGAGTTTTAAAAGCAAATCTCGTTCTGTGTTTTGATATATTTATATACTCAAATTTGAAAACTGTAGTTCTTGATGCAAAATAAACTTTGGTCTACAACAAACTTATTCTTTATGAGTCAGACATATTTGCGTGCTCCGATCGATACAACAGCAATTGTTGCAAACAACATTTTGGAAACATAAGCGGCTTCATTATACAATAATTATAGGATTTAGTGCATTTAAACTATATATCAGATGTCATATTAATGGCAAAACCGAATTAAGCAAAATAAAATAACTCTGAATGGAATATATCCTTTTAAAAGAGCTAGCATCATGCATATATATTAAGCATGAATAAGTACACTGATTTCAATAGGAATTTGACGTATGTATGTTACTTTCTACGACACATTTTAGTTAATAAAAATTGAAGAGCCTACACAAAATGTAAAATACCGTTTCGTTTCAAATCACGGAACAATACTTTATATGTGCAACACTTTAATTTGGTCTGCAACAGATGAAATGTTTCACTATAGCATATATGGTGATACCCCAAGGAAAATACAAACTATACGCATACAAAATGTTCAATCGATAATGCATCAATTAAACCATCTTACCATACAGAAATAATTCTCTGAGGCCTACTCCTATTGATGTATGAGAGTCTTAATACGTAAATACAGCTGTTGAGCAGGTACTGAAGCATATCGAAATATAGTGTCAGCTAATGAACTGAATATTCTAATAAATAACACGCTGAACTTCGTTCTGCGCGCAAAAAGTACTAACAGATCAGAGAGTAGCTATATTGAATCAATATATGACGTAATATGTAATCTGCATATTACGCAAACGAGGACATCTGCTATTCCGTCCGTTTTGACAGAATCGGATCCTTTCTAAATGAGATATTAATTTTGGCAGAGAGAGTAATGTTACCACATATATAAACACATAATTATATAACTTAAATATTACATAACCTAACTAAATTAAAAGCGGATTATTATATTGTTAGACAACATACAAGTCTCAAAGCGTTGTGGATCAAGGACACGAAGAATAAGAGTGGAAAGTGTCCGAGTTAGAAGCAACACAAACTAATAAACCAAAATCAGCATCACCACAGTCTTAAGCAGGTAAACTATTTTACTTATCAATTTATATCCTTTCTTTAATACTTTAACATGTATGTCAAATTGTGTCATTCCGATGATTGATTGAGAAAGAGATATATGACGTGTTAGAACATCACTTTCAAATATAGCTTTGTTTTCCAGGAATGCTTAATAAGCTGTTGCTGAACTGTTTGCAGTTGAACTTGTGAAAATGTATTAGATATTTAAGTTGTACTGTGAATATACCCAAATACGGATGTGCGTAATTACTCATTTCAGCTACGTAATATGTTAGTTCCTCCTGCCGTATTGTTTCAGCCATCGTTCAACCAGGCTTCATGGTGCTTATCTCTGTGCCATCATCATGACATATAATATGCAAATAGGCATTTTTGTACGGCATATTATGATGTCTTGTTTAATACATTTAAAAGAAAGAAATAAACATATTTACTCTCCTGTATTTTATTTTCTAACACAAATTGGTTTGTTTAAACTCTTGTTCTATGGAAACTTGTGAATAAAATATGTATTATTTTTTTGTTTACCGACACTAAGATATACCCTACATTTACCTTTTTAAGCCTAAATCAGGACATACTATAATGTTCTCAATTTTATAATTGTTATGCATGCCAGTGTAGCATAACTTTTCACTTGAAAGCAAATAACGCGTGAGAAAACAAGACATTATGTCAATATCGCCATGTGTGCATGTGATTTCGTAGGATTGAATTTAATTACTGTGTGCGAGTTCCGATTGTCGGTCTCCCTCGTAACGCAGCGAATATTAAGGAACATTATGTTACGCATAGGCAACAAAGACTAAATAGTACAACCTAATTTGGAAGCTAGTTTAGCTCCGAGAAGTGACATCGTGCACTCACGGAATTTAGCACAGAGCTTGTAATATTCTGTTTTTCGAACGAAAACTGGCTGAATAACCAAAACCGAAACTGTTGCCTGCCAACCTTTAGCATTAAAAATGAATGACAGGTCGTGAGCATCGTTATGAAGCTTGCAAAGATAATTCTACTTTCAATGGGTCAATTGTACATTGCTATTTTTATGGTTTCTGAACATTGGTTTGACTTCCGATGTCACAGCCTTACTGTAATCTATGTTCACACACACACACACACACACACACACACACACACACACACACACACACATATATATATATATATATATATATATATATATATATATATATATATATATATATATATGCCAATGTGATACGTGGATTGCAATTCAAGCTATACATTAACACATATGTACAGTAATAATAGCCATGTTTTGAGGATGAAGAAATTCAATCAATATGTGGCTGATATGGATCTTCTGTTAAAGTTATGTATGGAACATACAAAATATTTTCTTTTTCGATCAATACTACAATGATCTGCCGAAACAGGAAAGCTGAACAAGGATTGATTGCTCGCTTGTACCCTGGTTTGTAACGCTTTGAATAACACTATTATCATTTAGTTTATACTTATATATAAAACAGATTATACAAAATTATGTTAATCATGTACATGCAGAAGAGGGAATAGCAAGAATTCAGAAACAAAACCAAAATAATTTTGTAGGCGAAAACAACCACATAATATTAGTCTATTTTATTATTTTTACACAACACTGGTAGCTACATTGAGGCTCAAGACAAGGGGGGAATTTTCTACTTAACTGCATACATAATGTTACTAAATCGAGCTTTGTTCTATCGCTTTCAAAATCATGATCTTGGTAATTTAAGGTGTAGTTCTAACTTGTGTAGGTGATATCGATATTTCCTCCCTTAACAATGCCTCCACGGTCAATCTTTCTCGTTAATGTTTTTCAAGTAAATATTGTGTTTGCCTTATTTAATGCATCGGTACCTTCTTTTGCCGTGTAATTGCACACAATTCCTACGTTTGTATTTAGAAAGCGTTTCGTGTGTTTGTAATAAAATCTGTCGTTAATTTAAAAAGTAACGTTTAGGCGGATACGCGTTCAATAAGTATAAACTCCTGACCGAAATTAGTGTACAGATGGATTGTATGAATCATAAACATGTCTTTATATAAATTTTCCAAACTTTTGTTTTCTTTCCATGCTATATGTATATGTTATAGAATTTATGTTAACTTTGTAATATCATTATATGGATTTTTTTAAAAGCATATTATCATATCGTTTCAAGTTTTACGATCAGAGGAGTAATACGTAATGGACTTCAAAGTGCTTGTGGTAAAACTGGACAATTTGCAGAACAAACTGGAGGGATTCAAATCACAGGGCCAAAATCTGTTAGCATGACACATTAAATTAAGCATATAACAGTTAATATTTCGCCATTAAAGTTTGATAATTCCAACTTTGTGAAGCTGTCTGTAGTTTTAAAATATCGCAGCTGAAAAGTACGTAACTCCCTAGGCATGTGTTATGCCTATGAGATCTTCTTTCGACTACTACATATAATGTGCACACATATTTGAATGGGCTTCTCTTCTGACCCTAGTCTTTAAGTATACGAACGGAATCATACCTGAGTTGAGATGCGTAATTAATGCCAATAATGCCAGCGAAAAAGTCAGTTTTCATTTAGATTGACCCTCTGATTACATATTATACAGTTGTAAAATAATGTCACTAATTATCATGATTAGCTCGAAAATCTTACAAACTTTAAAACATTTCACGTTGAAATGTAGTGTATAGATCACATCATTGTATGCAGTGCATCGAAATATTCGCTGTTATTTTATTATGTCAAAAAACATGTTAATAAATTGGGTCGGGCTACAAGTGCTCGCACCTTAGAATTAGCCTGTCACCTAAAGTCGATATGAAACGTACATGGTTAGTGGCAGTAAACTAATTATTTCATACAATTGCATGAAAACATACAAGATTCAGCCAATATAAGTAAGAGGAAAAATATGAGAAAACAATGCATTTATTAATTACTGAGACATTAATGATCGTGGCAGGCTTTGGACAAGACTAAATACACCAAAATGACTTTAGGGACAGATATTTAAGACAAAACATGTCTTTCCCAGTTAAAATTAACATTAGCAGTAATTAATTGAGTAGAAATATATAATTGTGAATATCCATTCTATGGCGAAGTAATAAACAGTTACCCATGCACATATATATTTTATTAGGTCACTGGTGAAACTGATTATACTAAGAAAACCAAACTGCAAATTTGTTCAGAAAAAAAAAAGAAAATAAAATATTGTCTCACAAATATAACGATTTTTGAAGTTAGTGCTTCAAAAAATTCCGGGGAGATGGAGTGGTACTGCCGGCATGTATGTTATGTGGTCGCCAGTTTTGCACTTATGTTGTCACTAGTTAGATTCAAAGATCATAACCTGTTTGTAGTCGCTCATTCTATGTTGATAGCATCCCTGGTTTGTTTAGTTTCCTTCACAACACACAACCACCTTACATCATTTTCCCGGTCGTCGATAGTGCGTTTGCAAGTTAATAGAACTTAACAAGAAAAGTGTAAATGTCGTAATAACAGGTGTATTGTTATGAAGATACATTTCTTACCAGATTTAAATTTCATCTGGTTTTACACTTTTGTTACGAGCTTGTGATACCGTCGTCAACACAATCAATGCTCGAGACTTCTTCTTCCTCTTGATTCAAACTGTAAATGAACCAAATATTAATTTGTACTTAAGAAATGAAAAAAAACATGATTCCAGTTTATTATCAGATTTGCCTGATCCTTTAGGGCAAACAAATTTTAAAGATTTAGGCTTCTCCTTTTTATACGAGGAAATATCTGGTTTGATGCACACGATTTGGTGACAATAAAATTCCGATATCGCCAATGCACGTCCAACCTGAGTACGGGGTCACCATAGAAGTCCTTTTGTAAATGCATTTCGCGCATAGCCTATGTACTTAGTTCATGATAATTTAAGGTTAATAAATATGCATAGCTTACTGTGGGAAAGACTGTATATCCACTTCTCCGTTGCTCGTCAACTCGTATTTACGCACGTAAAACTTTGTATGATCTCTATATTTTATTACATTTCAGAATTTAATCTAATTTAGCTTTTATTTCATTTTATCAGCTGCATATTTACAATTTCTTAGATAATGTTCTCCAACATTCTTTTATACTTTAAACGATTCATTAACTTGCTCTAAAAATGAATTCGGAAATGCTATTTTGATACAAATCAATATATATTATGGAAAAAGTTCGTGTGAAATCAAACCAAAAGTTTATATGCCATCATTGTACAATTACAAGAAATAAGTATATACCTTTCATGTTCTGAATTTCTTCCTCGAATACTATCAATGCCTTGATCATCGTGATTGAAAAACTCTGATACGTTTGTGATGTCGTCTGAGGAATGTTCATCGTCATTTGCTGAAGAAAATATCGTACATTATCGGTTTGGTGCTTTCACATATAACGTGTAAACCAAGAACAGATGATTTCCTATCTTGGTCTATAGGTGTTAATTCTAATTACATTCTAATATGCATGGCTTACGTTTCTCAATAGAAATAGAATGGCGTTGTGCATATAGCTGAGAATTCAGATATGCGGGTGAGTTTTAGTGCACCTCGCATCCCTACCTTCGATCTTAATTCATCTTGTTTGGAGGGATGAACACATGGGCCTGTGGGGTTGCGCGCTGGAGCATGAGAGCTAAGTTACAATTGCTGTTACTCGCGGCATGGGTTTGATTCCTTCCTGGAATAAATTATAAGTCTCTAACCTTTCAAAATATACCAGTGTCATTATATATTAGGTTTAGCCATTTACCTGTCATTTGAGTGAGATAGCGAAATTAATTGTCAAAATATGTCATCTTTTAGATAATAAGATTTCTTGATATACAATCGTAAACTATTATTCACTATAATTTGGAAAATATACTTATTGGAAGATATCGCTAAATTGTATATGCTGAAATTCACCAACTATATTATCTCTCTCTCTCTCTCTCTCTCTCTCTCTCTCTCTCTCTCTCTCTTAATGAAATGTGTCACTGTCATCAACAAAGCCTAATATTTTGATGAAGTAATACGATTCCAATCAGCATGTTTCATGTTTGTGTCCTTTTGATGCATTGCACAAACTTTGATACTGGAAATGAGAAATCTAATATTCATTTCATGTTCGCATTCTTTTCTTGTCATCATTGAGCTTGTTCCTCGGATATTTTCTGGACACGATTATTCCCCGTCAGGTTTAATACCAGATTTATTGGACTCTATGTAGCTTGTAAAACACGAGTATCGTTTCCCTTTATATAAGCTTTCTTGATCTCCAAGCGCTTGCATACATTTCGTTCATTAATTTTACATTAAAAAGGCAGATTGATAGAGTGCAGATATGCAACATGGGAAGTAGAAAATAGTGGCAATTTAAGAGTGTGATTAAGTATAACTTGACGTGAACAAAACTACAAATTCTCCGGCAGATGGTGGCATATTAATAACAGGGAAAATATACTTCAGATATAGGTGTGTATGATTTGGATTTTAACGTAGTTTTAACAATTAGTGAGCCATACCGATACGATGTCTGCAGTGTGGCAGTTTATAGTGATGTCTGGCATTGGGACATCATGTCTGCGAAATGGCGTCAAGTCGCAGACATGTAGCATGATGTCCCATCCTGTAAAATTATCCTGACGCCAGATCGACCAGTCCTAACTCAAACCTCTTAATGTTTAGCGCCTGGCGAAGCAGCTGTTAGTATCATTTCTATAAGTCTTTGGTATGACTCGACCAGGTTTCGAACCCGTGACCTCCGGCATCCGAGGCGTACGCTCTAACCACTAGGTCACCTGAGCGGTCAGATAATGGATTATTTTATTTAGTAAAGCTCGATCAAGTTCTATACAAAACATGTAGAGTGGTTATCAATGGCGCAGACACATTATCGCAGGAGTGCTGTATGAGTATAATAGTTCAATAGCCTGGCTGTCGTAAGAACGTACATATCATTAAACTTACTTTCGAAACAGACTTGTTCAAAACACACAGATAGTTAGCCAATAGATGTTTCTCTGGTTTTCAAGAGATAAATTAATCTGGACACAAGGAATGTAATTGTTGGCAGTAACTCACAATTAACCATGAAGAGGTAAAGCCCTATATTAACACAAAATATGTCTGCGGATTTGGTAATGATACATTTAAATAAAATACTGCATACATTTGAAACATTGTGCTGAAGGATTTTTCTTATATACCAATCAAAGCTAATATCTACAACAACGAAAACCACAACAACCTCAACCTCCTGTCCTAGTCTTCCTGCACAACATCAAAAGTATACGAACATGTGAAGAATTAAAATGGTACTGCAACAAGGTATTGTCGTCCTCTTGGGGGACGCTTATGGTCGTGCGTTCCGATCGGTTTTACTATTTCCGATCGAAAAGTCATATTTAGATAGTTGATAGTGACTGTTTTATTATTAATCTTAGGTAAATTAGAGTATTTTTCAATATGTTTTTACGACTTTTATGACATAAACTGCAGACAGAAAGTGGTATCATACTTAATGTGACCTGGAACAATAGGTCACTTTACGTAGTGTTGTTAATAGGGATGCATTCAAATATCAGTCTTCGTGACCTTAATTACAAGGGTGAGATTTTCTAAATATATTTATCCGAAACGAAAGATATCTCATTTGAAATTAATTTTAATGTAATAAAGGCAAACATGCCAAAATGGAAACTCATTTACGGTATATGTTTAAGATAATTTTATAATGCTGATTTGCAGACATTTTCACCACGCATTATCTTTGTGTGTTTATGGCCTTGGCTCCAGTTTCATGAGCAATTCGTGTAGTTAAGGAATCGTTTTTGTAAATTGTTTATATAGCTGAAGATGTTATTAGATGATAATTGTGTAACAAAACATAATGGAACCAGAATACTGAAATTGTGGTAACCACAACTCAGAAAGCCTAGAAATCGGTCATTTTTAAAGCAACATATATGCAAAACATGTTCTCAACTAGCCAATTGACGCCAAAACCTCATAAACACTTCTTTCGAGGGTTTATAATTATTATAGCTTTGAAAATTGAATCAGGCAATTTAATGCTATATATTTAATAACGATTCGGATTTCCTTTGCAAAATAAAATCAACAGAATCCTGGATGTTACTGTAAAAACAAAAAAACAACAGTTTTCTCCCACATGGCGTAACAATTTATTTTTCATGTGTTTATTTCTGGTTTATTGCTTAACATGTCTTTCCATAAAATATGAACATCATATCAATACACCAATCTTGAATTAATAAATAAATCCTTGCTTTCAACATTTGCGTTTATCAAAGGGTAGATGTTGGTCAGAATGTAATACATTTTCCCATAGCGACAGTGCCTTTAATATTAGGATATATGACATGTACATAGCTGTTTAAACTGGTTGACGTCCCTTGTTTAAAATAAATGGCTTCAATGAATTTCATCCTTTCTTATACATTTATCCACTGTCAAGCCACGCAGGATAGATTTCTGTTTGATTCATCATAAAAGATAATGTGGCATGTTCAGCTTGGTACAGTCTAACAAGTTTAGACTGTCATTTCTATTAAGAAACCACTGTCACGTTCAACCATTATTGTCCTCGGTACCTTACACAAAACATCAAAGAAATAACGCTATATTAAACAAATAATAATCAGGGAAAGCCAATCTTTCGGCGTCTTTAAGATGGCTGTCTATGGGTGGCATAACTGTAGCTGTTGACAATAAGTTTTCTAAATTTGTAGACCGTAATGAAAATGAAAGTGACTATTTTAGACGTATGGTTACTTTAAAGACGGCTTTTAAAGTGCTTGAAAATGTGACTATTTCAGACAGAAGTGACATTTAAAGTTCTTATAACTATATTAATACCATGTAACTCACGTTGAAGGTGCCTTATTGTCCAATCAGTCGTTTCTGTTATGCTCTTGTCTCGCGATTGTTCCCTGATATAAATTAGCTGGTCCATAATATTCAGTTCTTTGTCCTGCAGCATCTTCATTTGGTTGTCCTTGTCGGATGCAAGACACCAAATTGCCCCCAACGCCTCTGCATGTTGAAACAGATTTATAAAATAAGTATCAAACCACGTCAGAAATTCAGACCTTTCTAAAGCAGAATATCTATTATTCTGTCGATGTAGCTACGTATCCAACGCTCGATATATCATAAACTTGCCCTGTACTTGTAACTCACTAGCTAACGAGCAGATTGAACCTCAACCAGGGAACCTTGAAACTATACTAGATACATTTGCATAGTAACAGAAACAACTTGTATGAGACGAATCATAAACACAAACACGTATACACACTTAGAATGCAAAGAGATTGTTTCACAAATTAATTCACATATACCAACTATATCTATATCTATAT
>JAECUM010040683.1:0-20607 GCA_016617855.1 Megalonaias nervosa
TGTGTGTGTGTGTGTGTGTGTGTGTGTGTGTGTGTGTGTGTGTTATTTTATCTGTTTGGAATATTCTCGTGAATAAGAATCACAATAAAATTTCAAGAATAAGAATCATAATGAAATTTATAAAACACAAAAGTCCATTTTCTTTTTTACGGTCTTTCTTCGTGAATGTTTGTTTACCAGCATGGGCCATTCTTCCGCTGTTTCTTTTGCATGTCTTGCTTTCAATTGTTTCTTTGCTGGAATGGGAGATGATGAAGGCAATCGGGTTTTGTTTAATTTGTCAGGCATTAGAGTAATATCTCTTTTCCAAGAAATCTAGGTGGATTCGAAAAAGGGACTTTTGGGTTTTGGGAAAATTATCAATTTGACAACATCATTTGCATATACCTTGTTCAAAATCAAGGTGACTATGTACCCAACTAGACACATTAATGTTATAAACAACCTACCGTAACATATTGAAGTAAAATTAGTCTTATTGTTGTATTCAGTATTTCGTTTAGGTGGAATTATTTATTCAAATTATTATTCACTAGAAATACAAAAGTGCATATCAATAGTAATCTTGGACTAGAAAATTAATTAGAAATAAAGTGAAATCAGACATGAACATTTTTGGATTATATTATCGTGATACATAAAAAGAATGTTAGTATATCATCACACTCCAGGCCATTGGCACATTTTACGACGTTGGAGATTACAGACACATCAACACATTCAATATTGGAACTTATTTGGAATACCCCTAGAATTCAGTTGGAACTTTATATATTTGATTTTGTGGTTTTCAATCTTTTCTGTTACTTAAAGTCCATAGAGTCGTAACAGAAACTTGAGGGCTTGTCCAAGGGAAACGAATTTATCTAAAATGTTTCAGAAAACTTAGTTTCAGAAATCTAAATTCACTTTTTTCGGAATTTTTTAAGTCCCAGGTATTATTTGACATATATGATAAATCAATAACGAAACCAACAAGCTTTCCAAATATGATCTAAAGTTGAGAGCTTTATTTTTAATCCCATCCTTGAAAAAGGACGAACTACTCCATCTTGCCAAATGATATGATCTCTCGGGCGAAGGCTTCTTTAATGAATCAAGAAAATATTTGGGTCCAATAATTGGTGGAAAAGAATATTTGGATAAAAGTGCATTGAGTTTGATTAGTATTAATAATTATCTACCTGGCTCAAAAATGAAAGTATTAAAACACAAGATGGAAACAGAGTTAAGAAAGCTTCAGCTTCAGAAAGAGAAAGATACAACTGGAGACAGAGGAAAGAGAGAGACGAAGTTAGGTGCAGAAAGAAGAAAGAGAATTGCAGTTGCAGAAAGAAGAGAGACAAATGCAGCTACAGAAAGAAGAAAGAGCATTGCAGTTACAGAAAGAAGAAATAGAGAGACGGTTGCAATTTCAGAAAGAGGGGGTGAAGATATAATAATACAAATTTAGAGAGAAAGAGAAAAGAAGAGATGGAAAAACAGATGCAGAGAGAAAGAAAAAAGGAAGAAGGAGAATTCCAATTTAGATTAAAAGATTTTGAGATGGCAAGTTCCCTCCCCCCTTTGCACACAAATTCGGTTCTTGATGTTACCAGAAATATTAGGTTAGTACACCCTTTTAAAGAAAAAGAAGTAGATAAATATTTTGTTTTAATTTTTAAAAAATTTCCTGAAAATATGAAATGGCCAAAAGAGCATGTTATTACAAAATGTACTTACTGGCAAGGCTCTTGAAGTGCAAACTTCACTGTCATTGCAGTAAGGTATTGATTACGATGTGGTTAATTTAATGAATATATCTTGAAGGTGCTACGTGTAGGCTCGTACAAATGTAACAAAAGAAAAGAGTGAAGTCAACAAGCTTTGTAAATTTTAACAAAATAATTTATTTCCCTAGAAAACAAAATAAAAATATGAAATAGGACTTACGGTTTGTGAATATAATCCAAATATTAATCCTAGGATTGAAAAATATAAGTCCCATCACTAAACAGTTCTAATTGAATCCAGGTTCGAATCTCGATGAAATTCCAATATGGAGGCGATGACGTCAGATGACGTCTGTACTGATGGTAACAGATCCTCATTGAATCATAGTTTATAATGTTTCCGTTACACTCCAGAATAAATTTCCACTGAATTTCTTTCTCCTAGAACTTTTATAAATATGAAGCACTTGTTTAGTTTTCTAGAGAATAAATTATTAAATTCCAAAAAATAGATGAATTTCAAAACAATCTGGCACCAACAATAAAAACCTCTTGAGCTTTCAAGGTTTAACATACAACTCAATAGATCTAGTAGAAAATGGCTGTTTTAAGCCTTGGTTTTAGATCACATGGTAGTTCACGTGACAGGCTACGTGATTTCTAACTTGAACAGCGCAATAAAAAAAAAGACAATTATCACATAGCTAGAATAGCCCTATCTAAGAATCAAATTTTCACACTGGAAATAAATAAAAAAAGAAAGGCTATTACAATTCAGCTAACACGTGAGCCGAAAATGACCTTGGCAATAGCCAATCGTCTTCACTCGATGTTTATAAAATCTACGAACTAAAAATAGTGCTGAAGTAACTTATAATCTAATCGGGTCAAGCCAATTTTCCGAAAAGACTCAAATCCAGTGAAAATTATCATTACAATAAAATGTAATGAAACAAAAAAAAATAAATAAATAAAAAAGAATTTTAAAACTAACACACAAGCAATTTAATTACATATATGTAACAAAGGGTTATGAGTTGGTACCTGAGGCATGTCAACAAAGAATTCAGAATTGTAAAAACAAGCTGGACAGACCTCAGTCGAATTTGCAAGAGAAAAAGAACAATTATTTGATATGTGGTGCTCAACCAAGAAGATTGATCAAGACTACGATAACCTCGGAAAACGCATATTACTTGAAGAGTTCAAGAATTGCATCCACAGTGACGTTAAAACCTGCATTGATAAGCACAAAGTCGAAACTTTAAAAACTGCTGCTTGACTCACAATGTTCCTTCTGTCAATAAGTCTTCCACTTAGCGGAGGGGGTTGGGGTTGAGGGGGAATCTCAGTCTCATACGAGCACTTCCAAATTTCTGTCTGGGAATTGTAAGGAATCAAGTTTCTAATAAGACTGATCAAATTCTTTATCTGTTCCTACGTGTTGTAAGAAGAACGGGCACGTTATTTCTGATTGCTATAAACTCAAAAACCAGCAACAGAATCAAGACAAACCTATTCGAAATACTCATATTTTTAAGAGGTCAAGGTCACGTTCATGTACTGAAAGCAATACAATTGTTGGGCCAAACAAACACCATTCTGATTTTTTATGGAGAATTATGAACCATTTATGCTGAAAGGTTCTATATCACTTATTAGTGATTTTGCCTTTCCTATCCCTATTAAAATTTTAAGGGGCACAGGAACTTCTCAGAGCCTTTGATTGTCACATACTATGCCTTTTTCTGAGAAGTCTTTTTCTAATGAAGGTGTTATTATTCAGAGAGTAGAGTGCGGCTTTGTTAATGTTCCTCTCCATTGTCAGAATTTGTCATCAGACTGAGTCTCAGGACCCGTGACAGTCGGAACAGTTACCTCTTTACCCATCGAAGGTATTCATTTATTACTAGGCATTGACTTAGATGGGGATGAGGTTGTGGTTTGGATTAGAAGCTGGATCCTATTGAAAAAGAAAGTCTGATTTATACCAAATGTGTACAGTTACTAGAGCTATGGTAAAAATAGCTCTTGAGAATGACGTTGATCATGAAATTATTCCTTAAGCTGACATGTTTATTGGTCAGACTAGTGATGAGCAAACTTTTGCTCCAGGTATGGATCAATCAAGAGGTATAGATCACAGTGATCCTCTTTTTATTACTCATTCTCTTTATTATAATCTGGGGACATAAGTCAATCATTCGTTGTCAAACACGAAAAGAATCCTGAGATATCATCTTTGTTTCCGAAGGCTATTAGCGGAACTAAATCCACAGAAGTATTTGTCTGTTATTTTTTTTTTAAAATGTGGTCTTTATGAGAATATGGAGACCACCTGATGTACCTGCTGGTGACACATGGTCAGTGGACGATGAAATATTGTTGTTCCTAAGTCAAACAGACAGAAAATTCTTGTCTAGCCCATGAAACTCCTTTAGCTAGTCATATGGACCACTAAGACGTATCACAAGATCTGACATTATTTTTAGTGACTGAAAACTAAAAGTGATCTCTGTACTGTAGATCTTGTCACACTTGTCAAATGGCAGGTAAACCTAATCAGAAGATACATGAGACTCATCTGCAAACTGTTTCGGAATATTATGAACCATTTAGCACAATAATAGTAGAATGTGTTGGTCCCCTACCCGAGACGACAAAGTAAAAAATAAAATTAAGGTATGACAGAAATACAAAGGAAGGGATTTTTCTGCCTGGTGATAAAGTTCTGGCTTTCTTGTCCATACCTCAAAATCCTCGTTAGGCAAAGAACTAAGTCCTTATACAGTTGACAAGAAAATTAGTGACTTCAGTTATATCATTAACACTCCTGAAAGGCGAAAACAAAAACATCTTTGCCATTTTATATGTTAAAAGAGTATGTTGACAGAGATAGCCTTGCTAATGAAATAGTCAATGTCACGTTGTGTGAGAAAATTTGCTAACAATTCCTTCCTCATGTTTATAAATGTCTTCTGTACTTTGGATAATGTCAATACGTGTTATATAATATTACGACTTTAGACCGATTCTGAAACAAAGAAATTACCTGACCGTGACTTAGTCATTGCGTTACGGTCAAATTTGCGGTTACTTCAAAGAGAACCTTGCAGCGGTGGTGAGAAATTCTGTTTTGCAATCGGCCGTGATGTCACATGTCGGCGTAGGCTTAGAGACCGGAACCCGACATTATAACATATCAGTACCACTACCCGAGACAGTTTTCAAAGAGACCACCGGTATCCAATCAGAACTAAGATAGTCAAATTTTGGGGCGGGTTTCTCACGCAGCCAGACATCATTCTGTTACGTTCATTATGAAAGAATCAGTGCACGTTTGGACGTGGAAAGAGTTGGGTGACACTAGATTGCGCTCCGAGAGCAAACTAGGCACTCGTAAAAAGAGCGGGAAAGGAGTTCTAGGAACTTCGGACGAGATTTGGAACAAAGGCTTCTGAGGTAAAATATCTTCGCCCGAATCTGTCTCACTTTCCTAACTAGGTGTCGTAAGATTTATACGTTATTATGTGCATTTAATTTAGTAGAAATTTAATCTTCTATGTATAGCTGAATTATCAACATGTCTTAATGTAGAGTATAGCAAATTAGTAATATTCAAGACTAATGTATGTAGTTGTTAGGATAAAATCGAAATGGATGGTGTAATCTGCTACGATGTTGCATCGTGGTGCAAAACTGAATTTAATAGTGAGTAGTGTTAGACCTTGTACTTGTTTGCATTTGAATGTATAATTATGGATTATGCACAGTTAGGTATTGTTAGCCTTGTGCACGTATAATTAAGCTTTTTATATTTGTATGCGTCTTTTATAATTTTGTAAGATAGGAAATGCGTAGGAATATTGTTGATGTTAATAGTTATTATATCGAGAATTAGGGATATGTATGTACGTATTAGAAGTCGCGATATTATCGTTGTTTTTATAGCCTTTATTATAGAACAAGCTTGTATGGAATATTTAGATGTGAGTTTATGAGTTGACCTAATGATTTAATTGCCATTATGCTGATGAAAGGTCTGTGAGAGTGTATTAATTCTCCTGTGTTTGAACAAGGAGGCAAAATTGTACATCCCTTCTAATCCACAGGAAGCTTTCCGGATGGGATAGGACGCCACCCGAAGATTAGAGAGAGGAGAAGACGTGGAGAGCCGGGTGAATAGACAGTAGTGCAAAGGCGCAGGGCCGGGAGACGGAAACCAGGGTACAGGAAGTACTGACAAGCAGGGTCGGGAGAACGGAAACAAGGGTACCGGAAGTACCGATAAAGGAATACAAAGCGGAAGTTACAGATGAATAACATATACGGGACACTGGAAGGAAATACTCCCACCTTTAATTTCGCAGATGAAATAACTGGCAATTTGAATAGTTCTTGTATCGATTGGAAGCAATTGCACTAAAAAATTGTCCTGTAATTGTTGAATACCGTGATATAGTTTATTAAATCATGATACCTTCCACCTTATTATTTGTACATTTTGTATACCTAGACCGTCGGCTTTGCTGACTGGTGGCTCGGAGCTGTTTAACCTTTTAATTGTCCGTCCTTCTGCGGGCTTAGTAATAATTCCGTAGGGGGCACGTGACAGTCAGTATAGATGTACTTTTCCCCCATAATGAAGATTTATTTGATGAAATGAAATCGGACTGTAGTGACACGGGTGTAACCAATCTTTGGAATTTAGAAATATTAAATAATCTTAAACAGAAACTCTTACATCTGCAGCTACAAGAAAAGTGTGAACTAAAATAACTATTGTTTGAATATGAGCACTTGTTTCCAGATATTCTAACACGAATAAATAAAATCTACCATAATACTGAAACTGTAGATTCAATACGTGTGAAACAGAATCCATACAGGATGAATCCACTCAAACAGGAGTGTTTGAAAAAAGAAATTCATTATTTGCTGGAGAATGATTTCATAGAACCTGTGCCTAACAGCAAAAAGCAGCTGATGTTATTTTTGGTATGGCTGGATATTATCGGAAATTTTGCTCCCATTTTCTATAATTGCTGAACCCCAGACCAGTTTATTGAGTAAAAGAAACGAAGTTTCATTTGTCTGAAAAATGTCAGGAGGCTTTTTGATAAGTTCATAGCCATACTTAAGGATGTACTGAGTTTTTTCAGCTTCAAATTTCAGTCAATCATTTAAAGCGTCTGTTGATGCAAGTGATGCTGTGGTTGGAGAAATATTGATTCAAGAAGTCAAAAATGATGTTGATCATTATGTGTGCTATATTTCTATAGAAAAAATTTAAACAAGCTCCAGTGAAATTATTCCTTAACTGAGAAGGTATTTTGGGCTTTGATACTGGTTTAGCAACACTTTGAAGTGTATATTAGCTCAGCCCCTTCTCTTATTGTTGTATTTATTGATCACAACCCCCTTACTTTCATTGACAAGATGAAAAACAAAAATCAGACATTATTAAGGTTGAGTATGATGTTGCAGGAATACAATATTAACATTAGGTACATCAAAGGAAAAAAATCTAATTGCTTATGCACTTTCATGTGTAACCAAGTATTATATTGCTTCATATATATATATATATATATATATATATATATATATATATATATATATATATATATATATATATATATATATAGTTACGAGTCAAGCCTCTTACAAAAAGTAACAGAAAAGAGTGAAGACAACAAGCTTTGTAAAATTTAACAAATAATTTATTTCCCTGGAATACCAAGTGAAAAATTAAGAAAAAAAGCTTACGGTTTTACGAATCAAATCCAAAAATATTCCCAGAATTAGAAAATAGAAGTCCTAGTATTAAAAAGTCCTGAATGAACCGGAGTTCGAGTCTCGATGAAATCCAAAATGGAGGGCGATGACATCTGTTGTAGTCTGCGAAGCACTGTTGTGTCAACGGTTCCTTGTTGAATCAAAGAAAATATTGTTCCAGCTTTGAATTCCGTATAAATTTTAGTGAATGTCTTTGTCCAAGAATTTTGTAGAAGCACTTATGTATTTCCAGGGAAAATAATCACTTGAATTCCATAAAATAAAATTTCAACTCAAACTGGTCACAACGTAATGTAACTTCATCTCAAATGTTTTAAGCCCATCTGGGAAATCTCTATCAAGACAACAGCTATACACTAGTTTAAGACGCAAAACAGATTCCAGGATGAAGGCCAACCTTCTGGAAAAATTAGAAGTTTGTAGCAATAAACACGTTTTATATCACGTACTCCAGTTATGGCCTTGACTTAACTTAATGGTTCTTACTCTGAGTAAGAATAAAAAAAAATATAAAAATAGTTGTTTGCCAAAACTGTCACTGGTTCTGAATCAAGGTCAGAAACTAGATACAGTGTTTCTATTATTAGGTGTTTATCAATAAGAGAGAGTCAGGTCAAACAGAACTGAACTGAAATTCTGGACAATATCAAACCCAGTAAACAAAGCTACACTACAATATCATGTAATGGAATAAAATTTTAAAAAATTCAAAACTAACAAACAAATAATTAAATTACATATACATAACAATATATATATATATATATATATATATATATATATATATATATATATATATATATATATATATATACCTTTGTCCTAAATGAAGTTAATGGTTTACCTAGTAATATTGGTTTTTGTAAACATATTACATAGCTAATTTTTCTCTATGATTATAAATTAAATAATCAGATCATTATTATTAGAAGTAAATATGTTTATTTGAATCTGAGACTAGGAAATTTATTTTCCACTCGGGAATTCCTAAACTTGTTGACAACTTTGATTGTTTTAAAATGGAAACTGACCTACATCCTAGCTCTATTATTGTGTCTAAGTTTTTTTTTTATATCAATTTTGTTTAATTGATTCATTTCTACCATAACATTCGAAGTGGAATCAGTCTTATTCTTGTGTTCAACTTTTATCTGGGTGGATTTATTTATTTAAATTATTCACTGGAATTACAAAGTGCTTATTAATGTTTTTGGACTAAATCGTTATTTAGGAATTATTATGAATTCATTCAAGTACCTTTTGAATTATATTATTTACCTACATTAAGACTGTTAACACATCGCCACATTCCAAGCCATTGGCACATTAGTACATTCTAGACTCCATGCACATCAACACATTCTATATTGGAAATTATTTGGAACACCACCGGAATTCATTTGGAACTCTATACATTTGCGCGTGTGATAGAACTTTTATGACTGGGATTTAATTCACAATACTGTAATTTCTTTCTAAATTTATACTTTGTATTCTAGGGAAGGAAATTATTTGTTGAATTTTACAAAACTTGTTGGATTTTGCTCTTTTATGTTACTTACTTTAGAACTGTAGTTGTAGTTGTTTTTGTTGTATGGTTTAACGCCATTTTCAGCACAAGATAGGCGATACATAGCGAACCCACGCAGACAGAGGTGAGATGGCAATGATCCGTAACGATGTGCGTTTTAGACCACTCGGCCACTCGGGGTCCCATAGAGTTGTAACAGAAAATAAAAATCCAGTAAGGTGAAGTAAAGGAAATGTTAGTAGTTGTCATGTAAATCCCTGACTTTGCTGGTCAAATAGAAAAATGTTGCGCCTAGAAGTAAAGTAAATGAAAAATTGTATTCATTTCATCAGATCTAATGAAGTCATCTACATATGTGTCAACAATTTTTATTTTTATTTTTTTTTTTTTTTTAAAATTGATCTATTTTTGGTTTATAAACAAATTCAAATTCAGAATGTTACTAAATGTGTACAAACTAGAAAAAATGCTGTAATGGCCTGAAAACCTATTCAGGTCATATTCATCTTATTACCATAGGTGATTGCTGGTTAATGACACCTGCAAGTTTTTTCTTAAAACATAAGTCTCATTCCTAATTTTAAGTAAGTGAGCAAAATTAAAACACAAGGACTGAGTCACCAGATCTTAAACAGATCCTAGGGCCTACTCAGTATTTCTAAATATTTGATCTGGTCTGGTTGGTCTAAATATTTATTTCATTGTGTGTGGGGGTGGGGGTGGGGTGGGGGGTTGATGTCTTGCTTGCAATGTAAATACAAAACGTTTTGGTCAAAGTTCAAGAATAGTTTAAAGAAATGGAATGAATTGCTATAACAGCCTGAAATTCTAATCAGATCAACTATATATTAAAAATATGCCTCCTAAATTCCATTGGTCTACCTCATGTGGTTTTAGCTTAATCCTCCTTTCAAGGTTTATGTCAAACAGTTCCAAGTCCAAAATGTTTACAAATGTGTAAACAACGAAAAATTATCAATATGGAATGAAATCCAATTAGGTTATTCCAAATTATGTAAATATTCCTATCATCAAATTCCATTTGTCAGCCGGAAGTGATTTTGTTGATGTTGCTTTCAAGGCTTTTGCAAAATTGTCTCACAAAAGCGTGGGAAAACAATGTCTACAAATAATTCTAAAAATAAGTCAGTTGCCAGAACCAAATCGGGTCTTTGAACCCACTCAAGATATCTAAATACCCAGGCTGGTTGTATCTTTTATCAAACTTCTCAAGTTCCGGTGTTTTTCAAAACCTATTGAAAGGCTGTGACGCAGAGTGATATTTTATTTGTTTTCGATAGCTTGTTTTAAAGTTATGGTGGCGCTCTATAGTTTCGTATTTAGAATTTTAAAGAAAAAGAATTTCCCCGGGTTTCCTCACTGGCTATACTGAGTATTTAAAAAAGACCTTGTGTATCTTAGGTATTGTTCAAAGAACCTTTAATTCCCTTTATTTTGGTGTATGATTGATGGGTGTAATATGCATTATAGAGTACACAGTTTGGCCTTACTCCAGATGTGCATCTTTCAAAAAAGTGCTAGCTCCACTTGGGCATTTTCATTTCCTGCACTTCAGGGGTAAATTGTGAAAAAAAAAGAGCCGATAAGATTTTTACGTTTTATATATTTGGTAATTCATTCATTGCACTTTCAGAAGCTGGTATTGTCTAGTCTGGCAAAATTCATTTTCCATATTTTAATTGCCGCTAAGGATAGTGTACTTTAGACAAATTCAGGCTGATTTTTGGAGCACAAGGGAGCAGTCATTTTAGTTAGCGTGTGCTAAGATCATTTACAATTTCCAAAAGTACAATATCCAAAGAAATGTCAGCCACATTACATGAGAGTAGCATTAGTGGCATGCCTACATTCTCTCCACTGTGCATGTTTTAAATGTAAACAACTTCACCTTACATACGTCACTCTCTCAAAAGTACATAATAACTGGTGAGCTATGGTGTGATAGTCACATAGCGGCCGTGAACCAGGCTACGCACATAGTCTGGCTCCTTGAGGGTACTGAGGAGTGCAGCACAAGCAACCATCCACAGCAGGGAACCAGACTAAGTTGTACAAGACTCTTTCATGAAAAGGTCGAGAAATCTCAAAATGTAAATGTTGGATGCTGGAGATGTATTAACAAAAACTGATGTAAATTTGGTCCAACTTAAGCATAATTAAGAACGGCAGTAATCCAGTGCGATAACATATGTGTTATTTTATAATTAAGCATTATGCACCTTAGCTTTATGCATTAATAATGACGTCAGTGCTTCAGTGATGGAATTAAATGCCACGGCACACCCACTTTCTCGATTTTATTGTGGACTTTGGACCTTTGAAATTTGTTCTTGTTGATATTGAAGTACAAAACTGTGGTACATTTGAAACCTGGAATGCTGCATTAATGCGCTTCTAATTACCTTTATGTACTGGAATAAGGACCATTTTGTCTGTTGTAAATATTTGAAAGATTATAGCATAAAGAATATTTCACTTACCGGGGATTACACGTGTCCTAGAATGAAAGATATAATTGATATAACATAACACAAGTTTCAAGCACTGGTATATATGTTTGCTGTTTAAAAAACTCTACAACCATGTGATACATCTGAATCTTCTCTTAATAATCCAATTGAAGTTAATGGTATTTTACCGTCTTAAACTGTCGTGTCATTCCGTGAACAGTGCATGCGTAACAGTTTTCTCATATATGTATGTGTATGTTTTCGTAATATTCAGAGAATTACTTGTAGCAATTTGTTTGTGACAGCCATTGTATGCATTTTGCTAGTCCAAGTTTCGTGTGATCTTTTCTACCCCATTTTTAGATATTTGGAAAATTACATCGGCATTGGTTGCTGTCCATGTATCAAAAACGAGGTGGAAAAGATTAAAGGAAACTGGACTTATTCCAATGTCTATAATAACTATCCAGTTCATGCACCAGCATGTTACTTGATAAATATTTATGAGTCAGTGCCTGTGCAAATATTTTTTTTCAAAATATTTTGGTATCTGTGATGTAGAGATAACAGGCCAAATTTAAAATTTCATCTCGGGTTAATAAATATGGTATTTTTGAGAAGGTCAGAGCATCAAAATAATAAATTAGCAAATAAAATATAATCCATTTAATGGTTTTTCCTCATAGCAAGAGCAAACAACATTTTATTACCAGCAAAAAAAAAAATTCTCCAAAAAGTGAGCAGTTTTTGTACAGTGTATGTATTGAATACAAATGGCATTGATTATAATAAATGTTTTCTGAATTACTTTTCTAAACTAGCAAATCATTAATTGCATGACAGATTGTATATTTGCATATATTTAGTCACTTTAATCAACCTCAAAATAAAATCTTCCTTGCTGTAGGGATGACTTTGACATCAAAAACATGTTACTACAGTAGAACCTATCTTGAAAGACCACCCTTTCTGCCATAAAATTATGGTCTCTCAAGACAGGTGGTCTCTCATAACAGGTCACAATGTTATATAATCATTAAATTTGTGCGTTGAGAATATGGTCTCTCAAGACAGGTGGTCTCACATAGCAGTGGTCTTTCAAGACAGGTTTCACTGTATAACAGACGTCAAACACTTTTCATTGCAACTTGCCCAACTTATAACAAACATTAAATATTTTTATTGCTAGATACACTGTTTTAAGATGGATATTCATTTTCATCTTATAGTTTGTCACCTTTTGCAACTTTGCACATTGCTAGTGCCAACAGATATGGGTGGACATCCACTAATGAAAAATTGTAAGCAAATTTTTAATTTTTTTTCTTCTAATGATGTGGCCAAGGATTGAACACAAGGTAAGATTTGGTTGACATGGGATAAAAAAAAATGTTGGAAGCTGCAAGCCCATGCTGTGTACAGCACTGTATGAAATATTTCAGATACACTATCCATAAATGTTTCAAAGGGGAATTCACGTTTTTTCTTTAGTGTGTAGCTACCATTGTTGTACCAGGGACATAATTTGAAGACATTTGCTTGCCTAGACATGTCTGTATGAGAGCTCTGTGAGTCCTTTTATGATAATCAGTACAACACTCCTTCACTATAAGACCCTTTATTAGAACACAGTTACTGTTATAAGGCCCATCATTGTAACACAGTATCAGTTATTAGGCAAGTATTGAAATAGATGTCATTTCATTAAATGGTGGTAAAATTATGTGCATGACATACTTCATTATAAAGTGGTCTTGCTATAAGGCCATATACTTATGGCTTCCATGGATCACATTATAATGAGGGATGAATGTATTGATTGACAAAATCTTATTTTAAGTTAAATATTCCTTAAACATCTCAATACTTATTATTCTCATCGTACTACTGAAACATCAAGCAATAAATGTACATGCTGATAAGCTCAGAAATAAGCTCTTGTTAGTATAAAATTTTTGATAATATTTAAACTTGGTTACTTTCAGAAATGGTTATGATGGCAAAACTACAACCTTTGACTATGCTGTACTACACAGTTAGATTCCTGTATGTGGTAGTCAACAACCTTATGTATATTCCCTGTTACCTGACGTACATTGCGCTTCTTTATCCATTAAAATACTTGAAGCCAGAGATTTATTGGACAGTAGAGACTGTATTATTCAAGCACCTGTTGAACTTTGTAACAGTTTGGATCTATTCAGGCGGTTATAAAGGTATGTAAGAGTATTGCAATCATATACAGTTTTCTACCATGATTAGCTGATGACATGTCCATGCTCACTGATAAGAACTCCCCTCCCATTACATATATAGAGGATCTCAGATGGGTAATGATCTAATATTGAATTTATGAAATGAGTTGAATAATGTCCAGCTTTTGCAGACCTTTCATAAATTTAATATTAAATCATTACCCATTTGAGATTCTTTTTATCACGTAGTTTTTATGTCAGTGGAAATTATTTAGATAGAAAGAAGAACAAATAATTTCATTCATTCTGACAGATGAGATGCTGCACCATTCATTTGTTTTGTGTAAAAAAATAGTTCCAAACAAAGTTGAACTAATATTGATATTTAAAAGTAGATTATATTTTTCTTACAAACTATAAATCAGAGAACAAGCATCCTTCCAAATAAACGGAACATTTCACAGAGACAGAATCATTTTTCATCTTAGAATATCCAGTGTGTTTGATGTCACTTTGTTTGATGCAGTACCCTTTAGAGTACAGTTGACAGTCCTCATGTTTATGTACCGAACATGTCACTTTCACATCTAAACATTACATTGTTGTGATATTCATGTGAAAGGTTTACTGGATGCAGAAATTCTCATATTTACTGTAATGTATTTGAGACCAGATATTTGCAGTACTTGATTTGGAACAGTAGACTTCAGAATATGTAAACAAATTTCATTTTGAGCGGAATTGAATCACATATTTACCACGTAATTATGCAGTGGTTGGATAAACTTCTGTCAGTTCAGTTTGGAGACCGGTTTATGTCCACATTCTTCTGTGAACAGAGGCGAGTTTATTTACTTCTGTAAGTTAACATTTAAACCACGGTTGTATATAGATAGGGTGGATTCCATTCTACAGGTATACCCCCCTCCCCCCTATCGACTGAGCAATACCCATAGTTTTTCTTGTAGTTGTTGTTCTTGTCTTGGAGTTTCAGCCATTTTTCATGTTATGATATGATAATACGATCACAGCCAATGAGTAAAGAAAATACTGCACAATAATTTCATAGGCTTATTTGGACCAGTCAGAATCAAATAAAGTGATATGTTCCCATTATAATATCAGAAATATTAAACTGCACACACTATAGGCAAAGTGTACAGACTATGTGATAATAAAGCAAAACAAATACAAACACATCATTATCAAACAAATATGGGTACATAGAATAAAGGTTGAATATATGAAGCTGTTATATTACAAAGGTAATTAATATGACATTACTGTTTGGGTAAGCAAAGATTGTATAGTGAGAAAAAGTTAGAACATGTATGTTAGTCTTTGATTTTCTTTCTGATTTCAGTTATTAAATTAAATATATATTTCATGTAAAGTGGCATTATGTCCAGTAAAATTGTATGCATAAAATGTACAAATGATTTTGTCATGGTTTCAGAAGATAACGTAGATTAGGCCAAATCATTTTTAGGTGTTGTAATAAATGAAACATGTATCATATAGCTTACAGTGCATGAGGACATATGTCTTGTTTTAAGTGACCTGCAGTATGATGCTCATACTGTGTTTAGTTGTTATTCTGTCATGATCTTTTATTCAATGAATGAAATATGCATAAAAATGATTTAAAATAAAATTATGAGTGCAAAAAGCTATACTAAAGCACCATGTGCAATTCCACTGTTTGAATGCAGTTACTGTCATTAAACCATATGGTTCAAACCAGCTGAAACCAATCCTGTCCTGGTAGTTTCCTTTGAATCAGATGGCTAGGCTTTGATACTGATGCTTTTCAAATTTGTTGTGCTTGGATCATCAGAGAGCACCCTTGTTATTTGCTCTCTTGCTTGGGTCATTAGAGAGCACCCTTGTTATTTGCCATCTTGCTTGGATCATCAGAGAGCACCCTTGTTATTTGCTGTCTTGCTTGGATCATCAGAGAACACCCTTGTTATTTGCTCAAATTTTTTGATTCACAAATAATTGAAGCAACAGTTAAATATAAGAAACTTAAACCACTCCCTCTATAACTCGCAAACCTGCTTATAACATTGTGTAAATCATGCATCCCATTTTGTTACACTTGAAAACACAAATTGATTGACCCCTAGTTACTGGACGTGAAGAAAGTCTTTATCAAACTAGGTAACTATATTGGTACATAGGACCTGGAAATTTGAATCAGTATTTTGAAATTCTCACCTTTTAATAAGAAGTTTTATTTAGTTAAATTTTGTTTCCAAGCTACATTCTTAGTATTCCCACCGTAAATAACAATATTTACTGAAATTTCAGCCATAGAAGATGTCAGTAGATGCAGAACTTTAATCAATAAGTACTAATTAAGCAAGTTTTTTATCAAGTGAAATTCATGTTTTATTTCCATCTTTTAGTTTGGTGCAAGTGTAATCATTGTAAATGCAATGTGCCCTCTTGTATTCAGATACTGAATATGTCAATGTACCATAACAGCTATGTCTGCGAGCATTTCTCTGAAAACATAATTAGATGCTGACTGTTTTGATATCAGAATTGCAGCAGTATTTATTGTACTGTTGCATTGAATTAAAAGCTGACCTGCTTTGTATTATTATGTTAATTACATCGTTTGTATTTAATAAAGGGGGTGGAATAAATGAAAAGTTAAAAAGGCTTGCAAATCCTACCTGCATAAGAGCTAGCAACCTTGGTTGTGTGTCAGATCAACTTATTTCAACTGATCGGCCAAATACCGTTATAAATATTATGTCCGTAATATAACAAAACTACCTTAAATTAGCCAACTCATTCATAAAAAATGTTGTCAATGATAGCAAGGCAACCAAGTAAAAACTGTATACTTGGTGAAATAAAAAGCTTTGTTTCACAGATACGGTTCATTGTGGAGAAGAGAGTTTTAGAGGTTGTAGCAATCTGTTTATAATCAGATGTCTGCTGTCCTATGTGAAGATCAAATGACGACTGCGTAGGGTTCATGTTCTTTTGACCTTTGAGTTAGCCAATGGAAATGCAGCTTTTAATAATCTGAAAGTGAATCAAATTTTTCAGTACACATTGGTGCTCTTCATCCACACTGCTCGGCCTCCAAATGTGAAGATATAAGACTTCATCTGACTGGCTGACAAAATTAGCAATTATGGTAATAACATAGGTTTCTAGAACATGACCCCTATATGGTCGCTGTCAGACCTTCATTTATAACAGTGGATATCTGATTTTAATCAGATTGGAGTTCCTGAATTGGTGCTCAGAGATTTTCTCATGGATGAAAAGAAATTTTCACTACTATTTGCAGTGAAGTCACAGCATCACTATTTTGATATAACAATAAAAAAAATTGAGTTTCAGTGTTGACCATTATTTCACTAAAATTAAATAAATGTCCCTAGTTTTTGTAAAAAGGAATCTTGTTTGGTTGTGAAATCTGGTTCCCAGCTTTTTTATGCTCCCTGTGTCACACTTCACTATAATGGAGTGCAAAGCAGGGAGCTTATGAAGCCGGGAACCAGACTAGTCAACAACAGCAAAAACCAGTGATGTTGTTGTTGTTGTAGGTTTTAACACCATTTTTTTAGCACAAGATGGGCAATACATGGCGGCCATTATAAATGGCAGAGGAAAAACGCGGGAAAACCCCCGGAAAGAACCATCGACCCACGAGAAGCTACTGGCAAGCTTTCTCACATACCCACATTGGCCGAACCCAAGATTCGAACAGACAGAGGTGAGACGGCAGTGATCCGTAACTGTGAGCACTTTAGACCACACGGCCACTCGGGGCCCCCAAAAGCAGTGATGTAATGTACATTGTTTTCATGTGAAGGTTATTGAAACCAGTAATAATAATGTTAACGATCTTTCATATGTTGGTCATCTTGAAAATAAAGGTAATTTATACAGATAAAGGAACAAATTCATTAGAAAAAGCGCTTTATTGACAATTATTCACAATGCAATTATAAACTGAGCATTCAACCATTATACAGCGCAGTTGCGCCCCCCCCTCTTTTTTTTTGCAGTTTTCTTGATGTCCAGTGGGGATGCCATTACTTTTTGGAGAGATTCCTTGGTAACTTAAGCCTTTGCTTAAAGTGCAGTCATTGTTTTTGGACCCCATTGTGCTCAAGTTATTGAGGGAGAGGTTTAAATCTATCATCTAAAGACCTTATCTTGAGTATTTATTCATTTTACACAAAAATTTGTTGTTTGCTTATCCTTAAATGTAAGTATGATTAATAGTACAAAACTAGTTATCTCCTCTTTGACAGTTGTAGAATCAGGGGATGACCTAAGATCACTGTACAACTCTCACTGCCTGCTGCTGGTGAACCACCAGTCCACAGCTGATGTTCCCATGGTTATGGTACTACTGCAGCCCAAATCCATGGCGATGGGTCGAGTCATGTGGGTCATGGATCACTTGTTCAAGTACACCAACTTTGGACTTCCTGCCTATTATCATGGAGACTACTTTATTCAACAGGTGAGTGATTCTCTGGTCGGCCAATAATGTTGCAGCAGTTTAGGCTTTGTGCTAGATTTAGTACATTAGAAAGATAGGGCCCGGAAGAGGTCTTGTGTGATCATTGGTAGTCAGACGAGTGTTTTATTCTGGATCATATCTTTGATTCCTTAATGAAAGTTACTTAAATAACTGTCAAAAGTAACAAATAAAAATTAAGAAAAAGACCATTTAGGGATTCGTTTTATATTCTGTCCTATGCCTTCTGACAGTGGAGCATTCTGAATCAGAGCTGTGCTCTAATTGGGTTCTGGTATTTCATGAAGGTAGGTTGCAGTAGAGACAATGATGGTCCAAAACACAAAGGTGAAGGAGTGGAAGCAATCTGAAATCCAAGTGTGTGTGTGTGTGTGTGTGTGTGTGTGTGAGAGAGAGAGAGAGAGAGAGAGAGAGAGAGATTTGGATTTTTATTGTAGCTTTAACAATTTTTCAGTCATATTGCTTTGATGTCTGCAGTGTGGCAGTTTATAGTCGTGTCTAGCACTGGGGCATCATGCTGCAGACATGTAGCATCATGTCCCACCCAGTCACATTATCCTGACACCAGGCCACCCTGTCCTTACGTTAACCTCTTTTTGCTGAGTGCCTAGTGAGGCAGTTGTTAGTACCATTTTTTATAAGTCTTTGGTATGACTCGGCCAGGGTTGAACCTGCGTCCTCCAGATGGCCCCCTATGCTGTTGAGGGTTGCCATGCTGTGCAAAAAAGACATGTTTCCCTATGTTGTGAGGGTTGACATGCTATGCAAAAATGACATGGTCCCCTATGCTGTTGAGGGTTGCCATGCTATGCAAAAAAGACAAATGGTCCCCTATGCTGCTGAGGGTTGAGAAAATTTGACAAATAAGTGTGAATAAATATAACAGCAAAGCAGCACAGTTTTGTACAATGAAACAATGAATAAATTTATTTAGAATAATGATAGAGTGTCCTGTACTTTGATAACCATAATGCCATACATACATTTGTTAAGTCAGAAAGGAAAAAGGAAAGAAAAGAACACATTTGGAAACCTAGTTTTTATTTGTAGAGTGCAGTATGGTATAAAAAAACTTATGGACAATTACTGAAAAATAGTTTCTCCTCTTTAATCTAGATATGTAATAAAATAATGATCACATGCTGTTTCAGTTTCATTTTTATCCTTAATGAGTTTATGCCAGGGACTCCCAGATATAGGCTGTGAATCCTGTTATGTGTGTATATATATATATATATATATATATATATATATATATATATATATATATATATATATATATATATATATATATATATATATGTATATATATATTATTTTTTAACTTTTGGTACATGACTATACCTATATTGTGTGTAATTTTTGTTAATGGCTGTAAATTGTAGGAGTCTTCTATAAACAATAGTATGAGGCTGCTTTTTGGCGCCAAGTGGCAGAGCGGTCTAAAGCGCTCACCATTACGGATCATTGCCATCTCACTTCTGTCTCTGTTGGTTTGAGTCTCAGGTTTGGCCAATGTGAGAAAGCTTGCCAGTAGCTTCTTGTGGGTCAGTGGTTCTTTCCAGGGTTTTCCTGGGTTCTTCCTCCACCATTTATACTGGCTGCCATATATAGCCTATCTTGTGCTGGAAAATGGCGTTAAACCCTACAACAACAACATCAACATAGATTTTGTTTGTTCATGGGTATAGATTCTATTTTTATAGATATTAAGCTATAAATAGGTATTAACAAGTTCAATTCAGCCAGTATATTGAACCTGTTGACAAGTTTGGGGTAATTTCTCATTGGCTGGTGGGGTCAGGTGGGTTCTTAGAAGAATTAAGTTATTTCCCATTGGATGGGTTAGGACACATTTGTAGATATTTTGAAATATGAGATTGAGTAGTAAGGTCTGTCACATGGGGTGTATTGTGACATATAGCCATAATAAACACTTAGAGATGTATATAAGGAGAAAACTGAGCAATTGATTCATCCGTATTTCAGATTCTTATTTCATATCTTAAAATCACTTACTTAGAATGTTTTAGATTGAATTTGTATTTGTTTCATAATTTTAAGTTCCTCTAACATTTTCATTTAATAACTTCGATAATTAAATTATTTGTTATTTTAAAAAAAAGGTGTTGGATTTGCTTCTTTCTTTTACATAGTTAATGACCATAGAGTCATAAAACAATCCAGGACTACTCATTCTGGAACTCCATTGAGAGCCTTGCATACTACTGTATACTTTTTCTGTAATTTTTTAGTGTTACTACACAGTTGTGTACCAGTATATTTAATTGAAGACAGACAAGATATGATTCATTAGGACTATCCTGCTATGATGTGCATGGCTTTCAGGGGTCAAGCTAGACTTAAATTTTAGGGAGAA
>JAECUM010040684.1:0-17226 GCA_016617855.1 Megalonaias nervosa
TATAAATAAACCAAACTGGCTAGCGTATTATATTATATACACATCTTTAATAATAAGATATATTCATTCCAAGAATCATAAGTATCTTATAAAAATACACTTATAATTATTGTAAAAATCATTCAATTACATACAACCTTTAATGTTTTATTTTAATATAAAGACATTAACCTCAAACTACAAACATACTCTTATGGAAAACAGTGCCCAAACACGGAACAGTTTAGAGGAATTACAAATATCAAGAATAGAAGATAACACTTAAAGTGTGGATACAATTAAAATCTGATTAAAATCAAATCTCCACTATTGTGGGTGAAGATTGGATACAATTACATATAATACTTCGTAAAGTAAACTATTAGTCACCCCAATAGCTATAGTAACTTGTCTTAAGTATCCACCTCCTGACAAGATTTTGGGATTATGGTTCCAGCACATAGAAATATGTTTCCTATAAGAACAGAGAAACATGTGCAAGACTGTTATAATAATAATAATGAGGACTTTGTATAGCGCCTAATCTTTAGAAGCTCTAAGCGCTTTACAACATTTGACAACACTTAAAAGAAAAACAAAAAAACCCCAAAAACATATATAATGATATGATTACAAAAATAAAAACAAACACCACAAAAGTAGAAACAGAAAATATGCTGTAAATATTTAAGGCAAGGATACATTATTAGGTCTTTATGTCTGTTCTTGCAGTTGAAATAGGTGAGTTTTAAGAGCGCTCTTGAATGAGATCACTGTGTCTTTGTGTCTAAGTGCAGTGGGCAATTCGTTCCACGTTGCTGGGCCCTGGTATGCAAAAGAGCGTTGTCAATATGATTTCATCTTCATAGTGGGAATAATGAGAATACAAGTGTCAGAAGAGGAGCGTAAGCATCTTGCAGGTGTGTACACATGGGTGAGGTCAGATAGGTATGTTGGACTGGAGCCCGTCGGTGAAACGTAGCACAGAGAACAAATTTTGTGTTTAATTCTGGATCGTATGGATAGCCAGTGTAGGGTACAGAGCAGGGAGAGGCGTGCTCTGATCGTGGTACTCTAAGGATGATCCGAGCAGCTGTATTTTGAACTTTTTGAAGTTTCTGAAGTAGATATTGAGACGAACCAGACAGAATTGAGTTACAATAGTCCAGTCTTGAAAGTACTAACGAACATACAAGTGTTTTTAGTGGCATCAACTGAAAGATACTTGCGAATGGAGCTGATTCGTCTCAGCTCAAGATATGCAGCCTTGCATATGTTCATGACATGTTGATGCAATGAGAGAGTACTGTCAAGAGTGACACCGAGGTTTCATACTGACTGTGTGAATTTAATGTTGGTGTTGCTGATATTTATTGTCTGAGGTAAAGGATGTGAATGAGAAAGTCTTTGTGTTGTAATCAGAATGGCTTCAGTTTTATCATCATTCATCTGCAGCTTGTTACATATCATCCATGATTTCACATCGGAAATGCACCTCTCTACGCCTTGGATGGTAGCTTCAACTTCAGCTGGATGGCAAGATTTGTATATTTGGGTGTCATCAGCATAAAATTGGTGAGACAGTGGATGATGATCTATGACACTTGAGAGTGGCTGAGTGTATAGAATGAAGAGAACAGGTCCAAGAACAGACCTCTGTGGAACACCACAGCATAGATCAACTGGGCTGGAGTGTTTACCATTTGCGGACACAATTTGTGTCCTGTTGACCAAGTAGGACTTGAACCATAGTAAGGCCGTATCATGAATACCAAATACATGCTGGAGACGGTGAAGTAATATATCATGGTCTATAGTGTCAAATGCTGCAGACAAGTCAAGGAGAGTGAGGACTGTAATCTTTCCGCCATCCAAAGCAGAGAGAAGGTCATTGACTACTTTCAGAAGAGTAGTTTCAGTACTGTGGCAAGGGCGATATGCAGACTGTACATTGCTAAAAAGATTGTTTGAATTCAGATGAGATACAAGTTGGGATAGAACAACTTTTTCTAAGATTTTTGACATGAATGGGAGATTAGAAACTGGGCGGTAGTTCTTTAAATCAATATGGTCGAGTGTTGGTTTCTGCAGCAGAGGCTTTACAATGGCAGTTTTGTAAAATGATGGGAATTCCCCAGATGAGAGAGAGGTATTAATAACATCAGTTAGTGAAGGCAGTATTGGATCCAAGCATTCTAGCAGCAGTGACGTCGGAATCGGATCCAGTTCACATGACTTTGGTGCACTCTTCATCACGATTGTACGTACTAAATCCATAGAGACAGGTTCAAATGCTGCTAACGGTTGCCGCTGAAATTCTGTATCACAACTGTATGGTGACGACGAGTCAACTGAAATTGTGTTGTCAAGTTTATCTCTGATGGTTTGTACTTTGTCACGGAAAAAATTTGCAAACAGGTCCGGAAGGTCGACTAGAGAGAAGGTAGCTGGAAGTGGTGTACATTTGTTCCTTGACATCCGCTTGTTAGTAATCTCAAATAGCTCTTTGCAGCTGGAACTTTCCATGATCTTAGTACTGTAGTGGGCTGATTTCGCTGCATGGACTATGTTTGTGACATTCTTCTTAGCGGCATCATAGATCTGCTTATGAATAGTGAGTCTGGTGGAAAGCCAAAGCCTCTCAGCTTTACGGCGGTCTCTTTTAGCAGTGCGAAGCTGGTCCCTAACACTGCTATACCACGGAGAACACTTCTGAATTGCTACTCTGCACTTGGTTGCTGGGGCATGTTTGTCGAGCAATGAACGCAGCCAATTATCAAGTTGTTCTGCTGTAGTAGGTAAGCTAGTTGTTAGGTTTGCTTGGATGTCATGCATTAGTTTGGTTCTGTTTATCATACGGAGGTTTCTCATAGCAGCGAATAAAGGTGGAGGGTTAGGGACTGATACGTCAAGATGGCATATAATGCAGAGGTGATCTGATGAAAGTTCGTGGGACACCAGGGAGGACTGTACAATATTATCATTAGGTCTGTAAAGAATCCAGTCTAATATGTGACCATGTTTATGGGTGGGTTGGCTAGCTGACTGTTTGAGGTTGAAAACGTGAATGGAATCTAGGAGTTTCGATGTGCATGGGTTTCCAGGACAGTCAAAGTGAAAGTTGAAATCTCCAAGAATAATCAGGTTGCCACCTATCGAATTTCCATACTCTAGGAGATTCGGAAACTGTTCCAAAAAGAGAGATTCTGTCAGCTTGTGTTTTCTACTAGGAGGAGGGCGGTAGAGGCAGAAAAAATGGACTGACCTTTGTTCCAGTGTGAGTGTAGTTTGGACTAGTTCAAACGATGTGTGGTCGAAACTGAAAGTTGTAGTGTAGTTAAGACGGTTGATCATGGAGGTCTTTGCGATGACAGCAATTCCACCTCCGCGAGAATGGCGGGGGAACGACTTGATGGAGTAACCGGTGGGTGTTAGATCCGCGCACTTGGGTTCATCGCCTGATGTTTTTAGCCATGTTTCTGTCAGGAAAAAGACGTTTATTATATATATATATATATATATATATATATATATATATATATATATACTATATATATATATATATATATATATATATATATATATATATATATATATATATAAAGAATACAAGTCATATGGCGAATAACAGTCCTATCAAGTGCACTGGATCCACCAACGGATCATGTGTGTCAGGGATTGATTAAGATAAATGCAATAAACTGACAACGAACAGTGCAAAACTAGTATCTAACTAGCCTAAGCGCTTTCGACCCTTAATGAGTCTTTTTCAAAGGCAAATACAAAACATAGACAAGACAAACAAATTAAACACAAAACCCGTGGTGTTTGCAAAGCTTTACATGGCTGTTTTTACAGGAAGTAAACCTTTAAATTTATTATGTTTCAACTAGTTTATTTCAGCTTGTTGCGGATGCTTGAAAATATTTTTATTGACCTAGAAATCGACAAGCCATAACGACATCAGTTGTTTTATGTAAATTTATGTAAGCTCAAATTATATCTCGGATATTTCATTGTCATATTAATAATTATAGGCTATTAAGCAAATTTAGAGAATTATTAAATAGAAAATGTGTCGGCCGCAAAAAATTAATAATTTCACTCCTGCATTGCTGTCCTTTTCTAGTCTTCTTGGTTTAAATCGCTTGGTTTCAATGTTCTAAGGCGGCGTATCCTGTAAAATTCCTTTTCTTTCCTGGTTTCGGAACTCCAGTTGGGGTTGTGAGCAATTGCAATAAGTGTTATATCACTGAAAGTGTGGCCAGGGGAGAAGTGTTCTGCGACCGGGTATCTGTACAGCTTCTTTTTCATCCAATCAGATCTGTGAAGGTTGATCCTTCTGTGTAGCTTTTCAGTTTCTCCGACATACTGAAGGTTACAGATCTTACATGTGATGAGACAAATTAAATTCTTTGTTTTGCACGCTTTGTTTGGACCATGTAAATTAAATGTTACGACAAAGAAAACACCTATATTCGAAATTGGTGAAACAGAAGTTCGAATTGCAAATTAATATTATCAATTGTCAAAGTATCTTAATTTTTCAAGAGTATGAGTGGTTTAGATTTACGACATCTTATGCTACTCCTCTGGTTAGCTTAGAAACAATATATATTGGGTAAATCATGTACTGTTTTAAAAGAAAGGTGGTTTTCAATAAGTGTCATCTACAATATAGTATAATTCAATCTTCATACTACACAATTGTTATCGTCTTGCTATCAGGGTTGATGCTGTTTATCTGGATGCTGTGAGAACTGAATGTAATTCTTAAAGCTGCATCATTTTCATAATATCTTTTTATGTTTACAATTGACTATACATAATTTATCTTCTCTTACTTAGCTTGTGTAACACAACTATTTGTGTGCATCCTTTTGATACCATTCCGAACCCAATGACAAGCAAACACTATTTAGTATGTTGATACCGAAATCTTTGAATTAATCGCAGAATTGCTATGTGCTATTATCTATATTTTGATTTTGTGATGGTTTATATATCTATGAAGTTCTTTCACAAACGTACTGATTTTCAAAACCAACGCTATTGCTACCCCAATGTTATAGAAAATGAAAGACGCAAACAAACATGAAAAAAGATTATGTATGATTGCTGATGGAAGCGTAGGAGCTGACATATGAGAATGAGATTAGTGATTAAACAAATGAAATGACTATAAGGCAAAAACAAGTTATGGCAAATATCAAGGCAGAAATCACTTAGAACTACAAAATTTAGACCGCTTATAGTATTTTAGATGGAAGGGAACGCAGCTTAGTGCAGACACCGCTGCACCAAGAAATCAAGACAATAACAGAACTGCAATTCTTTGCCCAGAGGAAATAAATGGGTCTAGCAAATGGTTAACAATATCTCACAAATCACACACACACACACAAACACACACACACACACACACACACACACACACACACACACACATATATATATATATATATATATATACTGCCTGCCTCGCATATACCCTCTATATATATATATATATATATATATATATATATATATATATATATATATATATATATATATATATATATATATATATATATGTATATATTGTTACGTGTCTAGGCTCGTACAAAGGCCAACAAGCTTTGTAAAGTTTAACAAATAATTTATTTCCCTAGACAAACAGGGTAAAAATATGGAAGAAAAGACTTACGGTTTATGAATCTAATCCAAAATTAATCCTAGAATTAATAAATATATGTCCTAGCAGTAAAAAGTCCTAAGTGAATCACAGTTCAAATCCCGATGAAGTTCCAAAATGGAAGGCGATGACGTCTTCTATAACCTATTTTGTGTTGGCGTGTCAACAGTTCCTTGTTGAATCACCAAGAATAATAATCCGGCTTTAGAATTCCGAATAATTTCCAATAATCGCTATGAACTATGTTTTAAGCCTAACTAAGACGCAATTTAAATCCAGTGAATAAAGTTATCATTACAATAACATGTAATGGAATAAAATAAAATAAAAAAATTTAAAACTAACAAACAAACAATTTAATTACACATACGTAACACTTCCCCCATATAGAAAAATAAAGATTTATATAATAAAGCTTTCTTTTTACCATATGTAAATTATACATAAGATAAAACAAAATTACATAAGAAAATTCTATGAATTATATAAAATGTACATAAAATAATAGTTATATACACGGAAAAGTGTATCTGCAATCATATTGTCTTTTCCTTTGATGGGCTTGATGTTAAGATTATATTCTTGCAAAAATAAATTCCACCTTAATAATCTTTGATTTTTAGTTTTCATCTTGTCGATGAAAGTAAGGGGGTTGTGATCACTAAACACAACAACCGGAGAAGGAGCTGAGCTAATGTAAACATCAAAATGCTGTAATGCCAATATTAAAGCCAAACATTCCTTCTCGATTGTTGAGTAATTTCTTTGGTGCTTATTTAATTTCTTAGAGAATTAGCATACTGGGTGATCAACACCATTTATATCATCTTGAATCAATACTGCTCCAACCCCAACATCACTTGCATCAACAGATAATTTAAAAGATTGATTGAAATTTGGAGCTGTGAGAACCGTTGCACTCCTGAGTATGGCTTTTAATCCATCAAAAGCTTCCTGACATTTTTCAATCCAAAGAAACTTGTTTTTCCTACTGAACACGTTTGTCAGGGGCTCAGCAATATTAGAAAAATTGGAACAAAACTTTCGATAGTATCCGGCCACACCCAAATATCGCATCAGTTGCTTTTTATTGACAGGCACAGGGAATTCAGAGATAGTCTTGACCTTAGCATCTATAGGTTTAACTTGACCATGTCCCACAATATGTCCTAGAAAAGTTACACAAGCATGGTAAAATTCACCATTAGATAAATTGATTGTCAAATTTGCATCAGTGAGTCTTTCAAAAAAATGTCCGAATCGTGGCTAGATGTTCTTTCCAGGTTTCGATGTAGATAATGACATCATCGATGTAAGCATCACAATTATCTAGACCAGAGGTAATCATATTCATCAAACGTTGAAAGGTACTTGGGGAACCCGTTATCCCGAGCGGCATCACTTTATATTGATAAAGTCCATCTGGAGTGACAAATGCCAAATTTCTTTTGCCCTTTCCGTTAGTGGAATTTGCCAAAATCCTTTCAGAAGGTCAAATTTGGTGACATATTTGGCATTTCCAATTTTATCAATACAGTCATCGATTCTTGGTAATGGAAATAAATCTGTCTTTGTTACACTGTTGACCTTTCCATAATCAGTGCACACACGGAAAATTTTTATCTGGTTTCGGAACAAGTATACATGGTGAACTCCAGTCACTTTTAGTGGGCTCTATGAAATCGTTCTCCAGCAAATACTGAATTTCTTTTTTCAGGTATTCCTGTTTGAGAGCGTTCATCCTGTATGGGTGTTGTTTCACAGCTCTGGAATTTACAATTTCAACGTCATGCAAAATTTTGTTTGTCCTCGTAAGAACATCTGGAAATAAGTGCTCATATTCAAATAATAACTGTTTAAGTTCGATCCTTTCTTGTTGTTGCAAATATAAAAGTTTCTGGTCCAGCTTATTCATAATTTCCGAATTCCCAAGATTTCTTGCTCCAAAATCAATAGTGTCCGATTGAATTCCTTGACTTATATCCTCAGTGAGTGGGACAGGTACAACTAAATTAATTGCATGATTTACCTGGCTATCTCTGTCAAAATACTGGTACTCCTATAATTTACTTAGATCAGAGTACTATTATTATAATTTAACTCATTCATTTTCTTCTTATCTTTGTAAGGGCCGTAATAGGGAATTTGAAGAAAATTTTGAAGAATGAGCAAGAGAGAAAGAACTCTATTACTAGACTCAAAAGTTGTCTCCATGGTAGTTCTGTGAAGCCATAATTTCACTTTTGACTTGAATTGCTGAATGTCAAATTTAAGTATAACTAGCTGGAAAATTCCAGACATAAAATTTGACCCTGGATCCGATGGTACAGATTTGGGAAGGCCAAATTGAGTAAAAATCTTTATCAAAGCTTTTGCAATAGTTTTAGATTAAATATTCTTCAAAGGAATTGCCTCTGGTAATCTTGTTGACGCACACATAATGATCAACAAATTCTGGTTGCCTAACTTGGTCTTAGGTAAGTGACCAGCACAATCTACCATTATTCTGCTAAATGGTTCGTCAAATTCAGGAATAGGTTGTAGATGAGCCTTAGGTAACTTCTGATTGGGTTTTGCTACTATTTGACAAGTATGACAAGATGTACAAAATTTACAAACATCACTTTTATTTTTTGGCCAATAAAAGTGAGTCAAGGTCTTGTGATAAGTCTTATTAATCCATAAATGACCAGCCAGAGGAATTTCATTCGCCAGACTAAGTATTTCCTGTCTGTAAGATTTTGGAACTACAATCGGATAGTTCACTGACTACTCGTCACCAGCATTACCTCAGGAGGTCTCCATTTTCTCATAAGAATTCCATTTTTAATAAAATCACAGACAGATACTTTAGTATCTTCATTTTCATTAATGGCACTCTGAAAGAAACAGGAGATCTCAGGATCATTTTCCTGTTCGACGACAAGTAATTGTCGTTTGTCACCCTGATTAGAGAAAAGAGAATGAGTATTTAAAAGAGGATCACTGTGATCAATATCTTTTGATTGATCCAAACAAGGGGTAAAAGTGACCTCATCAAAAGCCTGACCTATACATGTGTCAGCTAAAGGAAGACTTTCCTTATCAAAATCATTCTCAAGAGCTTTCTTTGCCATAGCTCTGGTAACTGCACAAGCTGGGTATAAATCAGGGAATTATTTAATCAGGGAATTCTTTTTCAATAGGATAAACTTTCTGATCCAAACAAGGCTTGTCAGTTAGAAGTGGATTAACCACAACCTTGTCTCCAGCTAGGTCGTTGCCTAGTAACAAATGAATGCCCGCTACGGGTAAAGAATACTCTATTCCGACTGTCACAGGTCCTGAAATTAAGTCTGATGACAAATTTACACAATGGAGAGGAACATTAGCAAAGCCGCACTCTACTCCCTGAATAAAACACTCTCATTTAAAAGAAGAGTTCTCAGAAAAAGGCAAAGTACCTGATAATAAAAGAATCTGAGAAGCACCTGTGTCCCTTAAAAGTTTAATAGGGATAGGATTGGCCAAATCACCCAAGAGTGATACAGAACCCTTCGACATGAATGGTTCATAATTCTCCATAATAAAATCAGACTGGGGTTTATTAGACCCAACAAATGTATTGCTTACAATACATGAACGTGACCTCTTAGAAATAAGTTCATTTGGGATAGGTCTGCCTTGATTCTCATGTTTATATTTCAATTTGAAGCAATCAGAAATGACGTGTCCGTTCTTCTTGGAATAGGTACACGTAGATTGATTTTGAATCAAGCTTATCAGAAGTACTTTTCTAGCAGAAATCGTCTGAATGGAAGGTTTGCTTACAACAGGAACTTTATGAGTTAAGAAATACTCGTCAGCAGCAAGAGCAGCATTTTCCAAGGTTTCGATCTTATTCTCGTCAAGATAAGTCTTAATGTCACTATGGACACAGTTCTTGAACTCTTCAAGTAATACAAATTGTTTGAGACTTTCATAATCTTGTTCACCTTTCTTGGCTAAGCACCATTTATCAAATAACTGCTCTTTTTCTCTTGCAAATTCAACATGAGTTTGTCCAGCTTCTTTGTTTATAGTTCCTGAATTTTTGCCGATACGCCTCAGGAATTAACTCCTAACCCTTTAAGATGTATTCCTTAACTAGATCATAGTCAGCACTTTGCTGTACTGACAGGGATGCATAGATATTTCGGGCTCTGCCAAAAAGTACACACTAATAATTGAGTCCAATGCTCCCTTGACCACTTCAAATTTTCAGCAACAGCAGCAGAGAGGGTGAACAGACCAATTTGCCTGAGACCTTATGTATGAAAAATAAAGCTTCGTACGAAAATGAAATCTCAACGTCAATAACGTTAAACCAGCACCTCTAACTTTGCCTCGTAGGAAACCCTGTTGGGTTAGCTTGCTATGTTACTGCGATGACGATTTTGTATTTCATCGTTACGTGGTCGCGTTTACGTGTTGGTCACTTGTTGGTCGCATCCCCCTCTGCTGCTGTAATTAAACCATTGCGTTATATCAATAATGATCTGTGAAGCTCACTCAGCACGATTAGCTCGAGAGCGACTAGAAGCAATCAAGAAATATCTACCTGTCCGTGATCGCGTCAAACAAAAGTTACAAGAGCGTCAACAAACACAAGAAGAATCTGTAGAATCCACAGAACAATTATTTAAACCTATCACTGAAACCACTAAAGGTATTGTTCCTGTGTTAAAAGAAACAGCGAAACAAACTGAAAAAATAGCGGAGCGAACTAAGAATACGAAAAAAATTCTACGAGAACTTCCTGCCGAAATAGCTGCGGCTCAGCCAACTGAAGAAATAGATCAAGCGGATGACGATACTGAAGAAGTCCAAGCTGAGATTAAATTATCTGATAAATTTAATGAGGTTTTCGCTGACAGCATCGCAAAGTATAGCATAAATGAATTAGCTGAAGTTGCTTTTTTATCTTATGATGAAAGAAAAAAATTTTTAAAACCTGACTATGCTGATGAGAAAATAGATCCCAATAAATGGTAGAAATGGATTTTTCGTTTACGTTTTAATATTAATCAAGCTCAAAGTAGCGACAAAAGATATGTTACTTATATTGCAGCTATAAAAAGAATGACGTTGTCTTTTCAGAAAATGCAACAACAACCAGAACCACAACAACAACAAGAACGATCAGTATTTGATTATTTTAAACCTAAGAACATTGAAGTTATCCAAAATCCATCCTATACAGAAGCTATTGCATCAAAATATGAATCCCGACATAAATATTTAAGACCTGAGTACGTTGAAGAATTTGATCTTGATGATTGGATTACTGTTGTATATCTCAGTTCTAGAAACATCGAAGAAGTAAGTGATTTTGGTGATTATGATAAATTTAAAGAAAATGTAATAAAACGAATAAAATCTTCTAAGGAAAAAAAAATCTAAAGAACCAACTCCATCTCGTGAACCAACTCAGCCTGAATTAGTTTCACAAGGAGCTAAACCTAAAACTATCTTTGGTCAACTTACATCTTATATCAAAGGTGATACTGATAAAGGTGCAACTGGAAGTGGTATTAATGCTCGAGGAAGTGAAACTTCTCAAAATAGTTTTGTTACTTGTCCCGACAATGTCCTTGCCGACGTAGATAGATTAGAAATTTTGGTTGGTGGAAAACGAGCTGGTAATAATTCTCCTGAAATTATTAACGAAATCTCATCAATTTGTCATCGATTGTTTACCGGTGGCATCATGGACGCTAACGTGTATCTGTCACTCATTAATGAAATTACCGATGATTATCAGAGCAACTAAGGATCTCCCGTCTAAGTCACTGATTAAACAGTTAGATATTATTATTATAATAGATGATCATACACGCTGCTCAACGTAGACCAACCATGGTCAGGGTGGTAAATTCAAGATTACCTGTATACAAGACATTTTACGGAGATGGAATCGGTGATGTTGTTAAGGGTTTATTTTCGAGGATAGCCCCAAAAGCAATTCCGATTATAAAGCAATTAGGTATGAAAGCTATTGACGTTATTCGTGAAAAAGGTATTAGTACTGTTGGTGACGTTACTAGTAAAACATTTTCTGCAATCAAGGATAGGCTAGCACGATTAATACGTAGACCGCAAGCGGTCCGACCTCAGCCAGTCAAATTACCCAGCACTGAAGTGATGAATGCAAGTGTTAGTAAAATAATAAATGAAGCCGCAAATCAAAAACTAGCAGAGTTAGCTGAAGAGGGGGAAAATATGTAGCAGCAAGTCTGATAGCGGGGTGTGGTCTCCCCCCGAAGTGGTCTTCGTATTAGACGATGATCAATAACATAACATGTTCAAACGTATGTCTGATCCCGCATTTGACATGGACGCACCGGTTCTCAAGGATGAGTCTGTGCGTGATTATCAATATTATTCTTATGACGCTCGAATTCCAGATCAGCATGGACGAATCGAATTACAAGTTCAAGATACGAGTAGGTATTTCTTGCCCGCTGAAGCATTTATTGAAGTTGAAGGTAAAATTTTTAAAGCGGATAATACTGAATACGATAACGATGTTGGTTTTGGTTTTGTTAACAACGGTATCATGGCGTTGTTTGACAGTGCCACGTACATGATTGATGGAAAAAATATTGAATCCATTCAAAAAGATGTTGACGTTGCCACAACGATACTTGGTCTTGCGCGATACAGCGACGATTATTCAAGATCAGCTGGTCCATCAATGATGTTTACCAAGGACACTTCTGATCATCCAAGTCACAAAAATGTAACTACAGGTAATGTAAGAAACGCTGCAGGAACCGCAGAAACTCCCGCAGTAATATCAATGAACGCAAATTTCAACTTAGGATTTGCATCACGTAAATCAATGTTAAAGGATAGAATGTTTTCATGTGCAATTCCATTATCACATATTTTTGGATTCTGCAGAAATGTTAGAAAAGTTATTTTTGGAGCTAAGCACACAGTTGTACTTGTAAGAAAAACCACGGACGATGATGCAATATGGCACGTTAAAGGAGCTGACGCAGGTGCAACTGCGGCACTTCATGGTAAAGTGGTACTAACAAAACTTTCATTGTGGATGCCAGTAATGACTCCAACAATATCTGAACAAGACCGTCTGCTCTCTTTTATCGGTCAAGGTGGTAAATCGACGTTATCATGGTTAACAATGACCACAGATGCTATTCAAAGTGCAATTAATGGTCTATTTACATGGCAAATAGCTTCTCAGCAAGGTATTTCTGCACCGCGACATATTTTCATTGCGCTTCAAAATAATGCACGAGTAAATAGTCAAATACGTAGCATTATGATATTTGACAAACTTGGTGTTTCCGAGGTTTCCTTAAGAATAAATGGACATCAAGAATCATCCGAGGATATTTTATTGAATTTTGATCAAAATCATGTAGCGCGTGCGTGTCATCGACTGATGACTTTTATGGGACGTGATCAAAATATTGATACTGGTTTACAAATATCACAGTTAGATTTTACAACGCTGTATCCGATTTATTATTTTTCGCTGGAACATTTAGATCTAACCAGACAATCTGTTGTAGACATACATTTTCGAGCTCGTGTTAACAGAAATATCGTAGAAATTCCTAATTACAGAGCAATCGCGGTTATATTATCCGATAAAGCAATGTTACTTGAAGGTGTTGGTGGCCGCATGAGAGTCGTTGATGCTCCCGTAGAGAATATGCAAGCGCTGATTTAAATCAGTATTTAGAAATCAAATATATATCATAAATGTCATATCATCATGTCAGTGTCAGTCTGACCCCGGGTCAGACTAAACGACTACAATCACCGTTAGCATCACGATGCGGAACAAAAATAACATTAAAACACGATCAAATGTCTGGTGGAAATAAATTATCGTTGACCGAGCGTCAATTCAAGAGATTCAACGAAGCTAAACACGCCAATAAAGGAATACGATTAAATCTTTTCGTGGGTGCAATCAAGGATACTATTAAAACCGGAGGAATATTTCCACTTCTCGCAGCTATTCCAGCATTAATAGCCGCAGCCGCTCCAGCTGTTGCAAAAGCTGCTGCGTTAGGTGCAGTTGGAACCGTGGCTGGAATGGCTCTGAAGAAAGCGACAAGTGGATCCACTCACGGATCAGGATTAAAAAAAAGACGACGAGGACGATCCCGAACGGGATTGGGTCTGAGACTTCCAGGGTCTCGACCAAACAACGTTTGGGGACGGGGATTAAGAGTTCCAGGGACTCAACGATAGTTCCACTATCGAATTTTGATCTTATCAACGCCGCTAATCAGTTAAATATAAAAAAATTTTAGAGGTGTTTTTATGCGTGACCAATTACCGAAAAATCCAAATCTGTCAGAAACAGGTATTATTAATCTTGACTCATCAACGGGGCCTGGCACTCACTGGATCGCATACGCCATTGATCCACGTGGAATTGTTTATTTTGATTCGTATGGGTTGGCGCCACCTGTAGAATTTATGAAATATATTTCACAAAATACTGCACCGGTACGGAACGTACCAGTGTGGTATTCAACATTACCCACGCAAACCATGTTTGATCCGCCGTTATGTGGCCGTGAAGTATTATCGGTTCTTGATGCAATATCAAGATCGACAAAACCACCTCATAAAACTATACACGAATATACTATTGAACGACAACGACAGTAAATATAATGGTTGATATTTATGGGAGATCTTCTACGAGCACTAGTGCTCGTGCTAGCACCAGCAAGAGCAGCGACGATATCGATTTATCAAAATACGCCACCAAAGACGATCTTGCCGATATCATGAATTTGTCTGAAGTTGACCGAGATGAAGTTGTTATTTTCTATGATAAATTCGGTGTCTTAAAGACGAGTAATATCAAGTGGATCGATATAATTCGTAGAGTTCTTGGTGCTACCACGGACAATATTCCAGTATTTACTGACGGTGGTAGAATCAGAGACTCAAATGTATCAATCGCAACTATCAGAGATGAAATTAAAAAAGTGTCGCTGTTCGTTTAAAATCCGCCGATGATACAATGACAGGTAAACTTAACATGAATGGAAATAAAATCGTTGCTTTAAGAGAACCAGCAGGTGATGAAGATGCCGCAACAAAGAAATATGTGGATGATAAAAATATTCCTACCAATGATAAAGTAAATACATTACGAGCCGAGTATGACGTTCATGTAAATATGTTTTTAAATAATCGTAAAAAAATTCAAAAACTTAATGATATTGATGAAGAATTCTTTGGAAAACCACCAACCGTTGATATTAAATTCACCGACATTGATACGAAACTCAATGATATTATCAGTGGAATTCCTAATATCAATGAAAAAACGAGTCTGATTAAAATTCCACACAAACAAATTAGCAACATCACGTACACGGTGGCGTCTGGGGTATCAACGTGGACACCGCGCGATAACACTCTCGAATATACCGCAGAAGTAACTGGGTTATACAGGCTGTCCATGCATGGTTGGGAAATTACTGCGGCCATTTAATCATCGCCGAATGTATATCATAATCTTCTACTGGTGATGCTAACCAAGGACACCAAAGAAACATTTACGTTGACATCAACGGAAATACCCCCGAGACGTTACTGGTGGTGTCTGGAATTTATCGCTGTCTTAGACGACAACAATTAAGTATAATGATAGACGTTAACAGATACAGATACGATCAAGTAATAACATGGCAGAATAAATTAAAAACCATCATCGATAATTATACAGCAAAAGTAAAGAAATATCGTAGACGTGCAACCGTCGTTGATATCATGGTTTATTCGGTTTCTACGCTAGTTGCTGGAACCGGCGTAGTATTAGCATCGCTAGCGACGATGACAGCGCCGATCGTTGTAACAATCATTGTTTCATCGTCAACGTCGATCGCTGGAATATTTAATATAATCGCGAAAAAGATAAATACGTGCACGAATGAAAACTTAAACGAGTACACGATGAAATTACACACAGCAACGACCGCATATTCTAAATTGTCGTCGTTGATTTCGTCGTCGCTCAATGATGGAATAATATCCGATGAAGAATTCAGTATCGCAATAAAGATATACAATGAAGTATTCAACGTCAGTGACACAGTCACCGTCGTCGTTAATGAAAAATTTCCTGAACAGGATTTAAAACAATAATAGTATAATAATGGCCGAGTCAAGGGAATTACTACAACAGATCGTCACTAATATTGCTCCGGTAAGAACCACAATGACATCAGCGAGTTCAACTTCGCCTGAATTCAGTATTAATTTTCCAACCGCAATTCCAGCTTCCGAGATAGCGCTAGCGCAATTACGAGTTTATTATAGTTGGCCCAATATTAGGTCAAAATCATTCGGTGGACTACAACCGAATAATTCATTAGTATTTGCAAATAAAAACAAACCCGATGGAACTCCTGATTGGCAAGTAGTCAGTATTCCAACGGGCAGTTATCAAATAGAACAGATCAATGAAGAATTCCAACGCAGAATTAAATCCATCACAGGAAAAGAATCAAAGATTGATATTACCGTCCACGTGCCAACACTTTCTTCGGCAGTGGAAATATTATCACTGGACTACGCCGTTGACATATATCAATCCACGATTAAATCAGTATTAGGATGGCCAGATGTCGCGCCGGTTTATGAAGGCCCACCACAACCACGCCGAGATGAATTTCCCACAGCTGTGTAAAAATACACAGTAATTCCAAAATATCTTACCGATCATGTTGAAATAAGTATATCGTTTATTTCAGATATTGATGGAACAAAGTATCCTTCATTCAGTAATATCATTGATGATAAAATACATGGTTTATCTCATCAATTTTACAGGTTGAAAGGAAAAAACCCCGATGAGTATTATTTTTATGATGCACCAATTAAAAATATTTCTATGGCTATCAACGTTGATTATAATCGTAAAATTACTGATTTGGAAAATCTGTTTTTGTCACTGTCGCAATTTTACAGCGATGATACAAAACAACAAATCATCAAAACAATAACAGATTTAAATCAGATTAGATCAGATATGTATTTCATCAATAAAATTTTTATCACAAATTTTGTCTTCGATTACAAAAGTAATTTTCAGAGGGAACTTATACAATTATTTCTTGATCATTACAAAATAGCCGCAGATAAACTTGAAACATTTGTAATACCAGATTTTGATATAACCGGATTAAAAAAGAAACTCAGCGACGTTATCGATAATTACTTTCCTAAAATCCTCGAATCGTGGAGAAAAATATCCCCACCTGCGAGTATTCTCAGATATAATAACGACCCATATGGTGGTGGCCGTCATGTTGCCCCGGGCATCGTCAACATCACTTCGACGATCGCTGTCAATCTAGTATGTGATGTCGTCGACGGCAGTTATCAAGTGGACACATAAATCCAACAAGGCCCAACAAGGATACATTCTCTACTCATTCACACCTCAAGTCCCACCAGGTTATTTGATTGTATCAGAACCAATCAATGTTGTTTATCTGAAATGTCACAGTCGTCTCTTATCACGGATAAATTTCAAACTTACT
>JAECUM010040686.1:0-15796 GCA_016617855.1 Megalonaias nervosa
ATATATATATATATATATATATATATATATATATATATATATATATATATATATATATATATATATATATATATTCTTTCGTTCATTCACTCATTCCGACCAATCCTGACTTCTGGTTGTACATTTAATACTATTTTGCATCCAATTTGTATTATTTAACAAGTCTGCAGTATGGTTCACGTATTAGTCAACCATGGCCAATTAAATTGTTTTAGTTTAATATTATTTATTTTGTCTCTCGTATATTTTATGTCTATGTAAGCCGTTTCCTCCCCTGATAAAGAGCATCATTAACTCAAATAGTGTGTGCAATTACTTTATTGCAATTCTTTCTCTCATACGCAATGCTTTAAGAATGTAATCCTTACAACATTATTAAATCTATTTGATTAACTTTAAATTGATTTTTATAATAGTCTATGATAGAAGATAAATTTAAATGCCAACACATTGGTTTTCAGTGGAAAGGGACGATGTGACTGATGTCTTATTGGTTCATTAGGTGGAATCATCGGTATCCTTTTAGTGATCATTGCTACAGGTTTTACATCTTTGGCAAAATCCGAAAATAAAAAATATGCAAATGAATCACCGATTATATATAAAACAAGTTGTGACGTAGGCTATATATGAAGAGATTCGAATCTGCTATAAATGAGCAAAGCTTATATCATTCTTCTAGTCTTTTTCAAGTGTAGCAGTGTTTTCTGAGTGATAGACGTTTAGAATTTGGGAGTTTGTCTTCAGATTTGTGACGAGGGCATACGTTAAATTGCTCTAGAGTAGACGTCAGGCCAAATGAAATCGGGTAGATTGCTTTTGTATTATATATTTCCACTATCCCGTCAGCACGAACACCAAGGTTATACATTGCATTGCATTTTCGTATGCTCTGCACGAGATGCATTTCTTTTTTTTCCCAACCACCTGCTTTCACTCTTCATCAAAGTTCTGAGACCGTTTAGCACAGTCCCAGACTGTTAACTCACATAACACTGCCACTCATGTCCCACAGTTTGCAGTCTCTATCCAAACTAACGGCAGATTCCTTATGTGACATTATGCGGAGTAATGTCGCCGAACACATGCACGGAATGGTTAATGTGATAAAGTCTTCATGTTTGTGCCTAGAGGTATGGATATATTTCGCATTTGTTACTGTAAAGAGGTAAACAGTCATGACAGATAATCTATCTGCAAATATCAGCTGCCAATATAAAATGTAAAAAGGTATTTATGTTTTATTGTTTTGGATGCTTTTTGTGATCGTTTGTGAAATCTTGCACAGTATCTTTAATTGTTACTATTTAAGCTAATTTATACTTTGTCAAAGAATAAAAACCAAACTGTAAATGTCACGATGATATCGAAATAAAACATGCATTTGTTAATATCTAAACATTTGTACAGAAAAATGTCTACATGTCTTCGTGCGTTAAAATCAGAGATAGCAAAATTAGCTCATCATCCTTATACTTTAGTGAATAAATATAAATAATGTTTTAAAATTTTTTAGAGCAAATAATTAATTTAGAATAAATTTTCCTAAATACATTCAAATATGAGAGAGATACTGTACGTATGTTTTTAGTGTACATTACCTAAGAATCGAAATCCTCGCTTTTATAAAATCATAATGCTTCGAACATAAATTAGCAGACGCTGGAGTCGTAAAAGGAGGAAAGAGAAAACAGACGAGAAATAAAAAGGTTTAGACAATTAACTTCATATAATTCTTAGTTGGTCATGCACACATGCTTTTCTATTACAATTGTGATCATGCGCCTGTTGGTCAAACTTGTAAACGTAATACCTTCCACATCGACTGGAAGAGCGTGATCATATTTGGTTACCTATTTGAAGTGGATCAACACATGAAAAGGAAACTTTGTTACTTGACATGCCCCGCTCGGCTGGGTGAGAATCATTGAAGATTGAACTAGTTTTCTTTGAACGTATATTCCTTCTACATCGATTAGGCAAGAGTTGACCTATCTGCGTCGATATTAAATGGTGCTGATCTGGTCACAGTGAATGTTCTGATCAAACCCCTGGATACGTTAGGGACGATGTCAAATGCCAGAATGTAACAGGATATGGCAATTGCTTCTATAGATGGACTATTTATTCTACAGTTTATGTTGCTAGAATATTTCATATTCTCTACAGCATATAATGCAGATACAATGGGAACCACCTCGCTTTTCGTTATTAATGATCTTGATAACAGAGTTATGGTTCTATTATGATTGAATGTATTTTGTCTACTTGTTTAAATCATGCATGATGTTTTCATTTCTGTATATAGTTGATTTTATTCATTCGGTTAAACATGTGATGCTACCTTCAATTCATTTGAAAAATAAATCAGTTAAAGTCTTTAAAGTATTCATAATTTCCAACCTGCTTTGATTATATCGGTTTCTTTTTATATCAAAATTCTTTAAAATCGCGTTTCCTCATTTAAAATGTTGGGGCATAAAAGAAAATCTAGACGTTCAAAATGCATGTTAGTACTCTCTTTCAATTATTTAAAAAATCCAACAGAAGTACAAAAAGAATCATTTTGTAAATGAAATGACACTAAATATTTTATCAGTTGTATTCCTGTTCATGCATTTCTGTCTCCACCACCACTTAAGTACTATTAACAAGGCTATAACCCCGTCAAGCACTATAACAGTAGCCAGTGTGGTCAATCCTGCAACTAAAGTTAAATCTTGTTCCCGTGTTTATTAGAACTTCACTTTTCTTGCAATAAAGAAAGAAGAAAGTTGGATGTGCAGGATATCTCTCTGAGGAATGTGTGACACAAGGAACCTGATTGAAAAACGCAGATGATGTAAATAGCATTCATCAGTATGTACCGTTTTGCAGCTTAAATTTAGTTAAGATACAACCCTAAAAATCTGAAGTTCGATCCAAGCTTTTGTTAATCTACCTAGTATATCTCCAGTAATGTACTGAAAGTGCCGTTGAACTCTAATACATACATACATACATACACACGTACATACATACACACGTACATACCTACCTACATACCTACGTACATACATACATACAACGAACAAACAAACAAGTAAACATTCATGCATACAAGCACAAAAACATACATACATACATACATACATACATACATACATACATACATATAATCATACATACATGCAATCATACATACATACATACATGTAGCATACATAGACACATACAAACATTCATAAATGCACACAATCATACATACATATATAAATACATAGATGCAATCATAAATACACGCATACATACATACATACATACATACATATATGCATACATACATACATACATACATACATAGATATATCCATGCATGCATACATCAATGCATACATATTTTGTCATAAACATTATGCTTTTTTGACTTGAACAAATAAAATGTTTGAAGCCAAACTGAGAACCCAATTCAAATAGTTGTATTCCCCTTAACCAGTCTGTGTTATTACATTATATATTCAGTCCACTCATCTCTAACTACTATATTATATCTCCAGTCATGCTACTTGCATATTATATTCTACCTATCCAACCACGCACGTGCTTTATTTGAGTGACATAATGACGCAGCTTATGTTCCCCGTTTTATAATTCTAAGAGAAATGTAATTTCACCCATTGTAAGGCTATTGTTATATGCCCATTATATGTACATACTTGTCATAAAAATTTTAAAGTTTGATTATTGGTGGATAGTTTATAAACACACGTGCAACACTGCGATAACAAATAATGCCGATGTAGGAACTACTAACTGATTTTTCCGAAGACACGATAACGTAGGAGACTCGGCCTTCCTGAAAGGGTACTGAACAAATAAACCCTTGGATTTTTATAATCGTAAGGAATTGTCGTCTCCCCTTAACGAAAGTCACGTTGAGCTCGAAATGTTCTGCCTTTTAAGCTCTGTTATCAGCTTGTAACTTTGTACATGTTCATTATTGTATCCATCTATCTATCATGGCTGTCAGACAGAACGACAATAGAACATTGTTTCGGAACATTTACTGATGTGGTTGCAAACTTTTGATTATTGCTGCAAGAGCTTTGAGAAAGGTGAGGATGTATGATGTTTGATATAAAACTACATCATATTTAAAATAACAAGCCTTAAGTGCACATATACTAATGTATGTGCATGAATATATATAATGATCATTTTACATTATCAGGCTATAATTCTCCTTATATAGAAATGGACCGTTAGCAGCAAAGTTAATCTGTCATCATATCTTGTTTATGGTTTTGTTACCTAACGCACTCGATCAAGCCATATCTTTTTAAAGTGGTTCGTAAATGAACAAGTTTATAGATATTATACAAACTATAATGTAATCAATAATTAACACCTACATATCCAACAGTGAGAACACATGTCTGTGCGTGGACATAATCCAGGAACACACATTGTAACTCAAACGAATGAATATAGCGAATGAGCAAACCGGTAATCATTGTCAAGCATGTATGAGAGTTACAACGAGTTTCAACCGGGAATCGCACTCCCTGTTTAACAGTTTTTCAGGATTCTCCTTCCGCACCCATATATATATATATATATATATATATATATATATATATATATATATATATATATATATATATATATATATATATATATGTATGTATAGCAGGTGTAAATTTGGAGTAAATGATATATATGAAACACATCTCTGAAGCTATAGGACTGAAACGGACAAATTGAAAAAGTTACAATTTATAAAAGCGACATTTAATGATGCAAATCTTTACAAAATGTTTAAAGATGCTTTTAATCCTAAACCTCTAATACTATTAATGGATAGTTTGCAAAAATATTTTAAAACTGTAAATAACCCACCTTTTTATACCAGCTGGCAATCTTTTGAGCGTTAGTACAAAATATACAAAGTTAAGAGAGATTGGTGTCATATTTAATGAATTTCGTATAGATATTTCCTTTCAAGAAGTACACGACCTTTAAGATACATGTGCACTAAGACTTGACGACCAGAATAGCTTTACCACTAAAATTGTTGACAAAATCGACTTATATACAGTAACAAATTATTCAATAAATTAATTTCCTCAATTTACTGCGACGTTTATTAAATTAAATTATTAAATTAATAATTTTAGGACCTTAAATATTCTAAGGTTAGCGTAAATGTTAGAGAAACATAGCGTGTTTACATTACTAGCAGCCTCTGTGCATTCACATTAGGCCATGTACTAAGTTGTCCACTTTGGTTGTAATGTATAAATTGATTTCATCATTCAATAAAACTAAATGCAGGTTCTTTCAACCACGTTGACATATGAAAAGTATTTTGTTTCTCAGCACAATGATGTAATTTTTGATAGTTCTGCTAAATATTTGAAAAATCTCTATAAAAGATATGGGTAAAAAAAATTGTTACAACAATTTCACCGAGGGCAAAATCCCATTGAATCTCATGTAAAACCCGAGAGCAGGTTTGGCCACTGCTGATCCCATCCGTGTTAATAATAATAATAATAATAATAATAATAATAATAATAATAATAACCACTTAATTTTAGAGGGTGACACTAACATATATGGAATTAATATTCTTTGTGAGCCTCTATGATACGCATATTTACGTCAAGAGTACAGAGTAGAGGGAGTTGCATACCTTAAATGATTTTTTATATGTTTTATAACTTTTCATAACCTAAGCATGAACATTTGGATAAATAAATGTATAGGTTACAACATATAAATTTGATCCAAACCATATGTAGAGATAAAATTGACTAAAGGTACAAAGAAGATTAACATAAACTGCAAACATCCTAGAGATTTAGATTACCTAGCATTATCCGTCTTTAACGACAAAGATCCGGTCTTACCCTTGGCTGTCTCCTGTAACTTATGTTGCTCTAATTTTCTCGACATGTGTCATTTAGGAAAGACTAGTAGCAGAAACATTTCTGTAATTGCTTTGATATTGCCTCGATCTTTGAACATTAATGTTGCCTCTGAGCCTCTGGAACTGAACATGAGTAATTTTTATCCTAAATTGCTTTGTTTTGATCAAATGACTTCACTTGGTGCTGCTTCCAAGCCATACAACTATTTAATTTGATCACGTTTTATGACATACGATATATGGTATCCGTTTGACTGCGCATGACGTGATTCGGGTAATGATAAGTAAACGATTGTTTGTGAAATATCAAGGCGAAACGTCATATAAGGTATGTTGACATTTTCTGTGGCACTGAAGTGAACTTACCTAGCGTTTGAATTTTTAGTTTTGTAAGGAATTTCAATGAAGATTACAGACTTTTCTTATCATGTAGTAGAAGCTGTTCCAGCTGTGGTAGTTACCAATGGTAACCTTATGTAGCAAGGTTCCATCTCCAGAAAATTGTTATAAATATGTTAGACTATAGCTATTTATCATTAAGTTCAACTGTATATCATCTTGAAGGACTTGCTGCTGAAATATTCAATTTATTATTTCTTAACACTTAGTATTCCTTGAAACCGAGGAGCCCATTTAAAGATCATTGCTGTTAGAAAATACATAGATAACCTCTGTTATGTCTATACTTGTCATGGTCCTTTGGTTTCAATATAATGTTAGAGGGAGCCAATAAGAAAATAAACAGCCTGTGCCATATGGCTTATTATTATTATTATTATTATTATTATTATTATTATTATTATTATTATTATTATTATTATAAGAGCTTTTACGTCTCTGGAACATGCACAAGTGCATAGATGCATTCAATTCCTGCTTGAAATGAAATGTCATGTTATAAAATTTTCTCTCATAGATGTATCTCATATAATTTTATATCCACTCTAATATTAGAGATCTGAGATTGAAACATGTTTTTTCTCTTTTGTTCTCTATTAGTTACTTGAGATGTTGCATCATTCATTCCCTTTTCATTCCTTAAATGTTGAAATACAGATAGATGTACGCTGGAATATGCTTAACAGCTTCTGATTACACTTGAGTTTTTCTATTTAATCAATCAGGCCTCTGCTGTGGACTAAATTCTCTTACCCCAATTTAACTAAATGCACATAATAAGAATTTTGTAGCCCTTTTGACCAATGTCAGATCCCTGTATACAACTATAGAGTAGTTTTACTGTCTGCTGGTGGAATCAGGCAGACTTGAAATAAACCAAATTTTGACAAAGTATTCTCAGTGTGGCTCGTAAACAAGCAATGTGTGGTTTCTTAACAAGCACTTTATAGTTAGTTAAATTTAGCTGTTTATTTTATAGTTGCTATTTGCAGATATTTATTTTACCTCTTAGGAGGAAACCAAATGTTTGCTAAATATATTCTTAACCAAACTCTGACTGGTGTCTACAATGCCATTTTGCATAACCTACATCTATGCTGTTAGAAACCCAAATCTATGTTACTGTATGATTAAACAAATTTGGCTATTCACATCGCTTTCTCTTTCCATAATGTACATGTAGGCCTAGCCAAGATTTGTCTAATGTCTGCAATACCATTTAGTATAACCTACAGGTATGATTCTAAGAAACCCTAACTTGCCTAAATGTATCTTTAACCAAGTTTGGCTAGCCACTGTAATGTCCATTTTCATATCATACAGGTATGGCTCATAGGCAATAAAAGCAATTTTGGCTAATTGTATGCTTGGCCACAAATTTGCATAATGCCTGTAGCATCTAATGGTAAATATTGGGTAAACATACTGGAGACAATATGTACAAAGCTCCTAAACTGAAGTTCTGTTTCTTATAGCTCTTACTAAAACCTATATTTCATAGAAATGTTTTAACAGACAGTTGGACCAGTAGTAAGATTGATTGATAAAAAGCCTAAAGATTTAATAAAAGTGTTTAAATTCACTATATATGTATTTGTACACCTGCAGATGGCAGTACACTAATAAAGGGCAAGGCTGGCATTAAGGACAGATGGAAAGAGCACTTTAGTCAGCTCCTAAACCTGTCCTCATCGGTTAGCCATTCTGCTCTTGAACAAATACCCCAACAGCCAACGCATGACCAACTGAATGTTTCACCAACGATAGAGGAGTTGAGGACGGCCATTAAACAAATTAACTGTGGCAGGGCACCTGGTAAGGATGGCGTCCCAGCGGAGGTGTACAAGGCTCTCAGTGAACAGACTCTAGAGGCATTCCACGATGTGCTAACCAGCATCTGGACGGAAGAGGAGATGCCAGACGACCTCCGCGACGCATCAATTGTGACCATCTATAAGAATAAAGGCACACGTGCGGACTGCAATAACTATAGAGGCATCTCCCTACTCTCCATAGCTGGCAAAATACTTGCTCGACTCATTCTCAACAGACTTATCGCATCAGTGTCAGAAGATAACCTACCTGAGTCTCAATGTGGTTTTCGCCCAGATCGTAGCACTGCTGACAAGATCTTCGCAGTAAGACATGCCCAAGAGAAATGCCTTGAGCAGAACATGAATCTGTATGCCGTCTTCGTGGACCTGACGAAGGCATTCGACACAGTCAACAGAGACGCACTGTGGGTAATACTCAAGAGGCTTGGTTGTCCTCAGAAGTTTACCAACCTCATCCGGCTTTTCCATGATGACATGACTGGAGAGATTCTCTCAGACAGTGAACCCTCTGAGAAATTCCCCATATCTAATGGTGTCAAACAGGGCTGTGTACTCGCTCCGGTGCTCTTCAACCTCTTCTTCACGCAGGTACTGCTCCACGCCATCCATGACCTTGACCTTGGTATCTACATTAGATATCGCCTGGATGGATCAGTGTTTGATCTCAGACGCCTAGCTGCTAAAACCAAGACGCTTGAAAGACTCATCACTGAAGCACTCTTTGCAGATGACTGTGCCCTCATGGCCCATGAAGAGATTCACCTACAGACAATTGTGGACAAGTTCTCTGAAGCCTCCAATCTGTTCGGACTCACAATTAGCCTAGGAAAGACAGAAGTCCTCTTCCAGCCTGCCCCAAACACTGTTCCTTCACAACCCTGCATCACCATCGGCGACACGCAGCTGAAGAATGTGGGCAGCTTTAAATACCTAGGCAGCACAATATCCAATGATGACTCCCTGGACAAAGAGATCACTGCGAGGATCCAAAAGGCCAGCCAAGCACTCGGACGACTTCAAACCAGGGTCTTGCAGCACAAGGATATACACTTATCAACAAAGTTGAAGATGTACAATGCAGTTGTCCTGACGTCTCTCTTGTATGGCTGTGAAACGTGGACTGCATACCGAAGGCACATCAGTCGGTTGGAACAATTCCACCAGGGCTTCCTGAGAGCCATCATGAGGATCAAGTGGCATGACCGAATCCCCAACCAGAAAGTCCTTGATAGAGCAAACACAACAAGCATCGACGCCAAACTGATCCAGGCCCAGCTTCGTTGGACCGGCCATGTCATCCGCATGGATCAAAACAGAATCCCAAAGCAACTGTTCTTTGGCGAGCTAGTCCAAGGCAACCGAAACCAAGGCCGCCCTCTCAAGAGGTACAAAGACACCCTCAAGATGCACATCAAATGGGCAGACCTTCAACCGCATCAGCTCGAGCTCGCTGCCTCATACTGAAGTCACTGGCGAGTCCTGACCAGAAAAGCCAGTTCCACCTTCGAGGCTGACCGCTGCCAGCGTCTTGCTGCAGACCGTGAGAGACGTCACAAAGCTGCGTCTCAGCCACCCCCAAGTACCGGTGTCCCCTGCCCCACCTGCAACCGCCTGTGTTCATCGGAATTTGGACTCCGGAGCCACATACGCGTCCATCATTGATGAGACTGCACAACATGTCTTCTTCGGCCCCCGAGAGACTACCAATTGATTGATTGATTGTATTTGTACACCTAACACATAACATAAAGGCTGTATATTGTAAATAAAACTTAAACTGAAAAACATAACATATATATGAAAAACACTGTGTGATGAGGTGCGAATTTTATTTACACAATAAATAAGCGTTATTTTGGCAAGGAACCACAATAGTTAAAAGAAGGGAAATGTTAATATCTGACATGGTTTTGAGTGTCAGGATTCTTATATGGTTTGCATAATATATACAAACAAGATAAATTGTTAGTAGTCTGATGGGTGATTCCATTAAATCTAACAAACGTATGTTGTTTCTGCATCATATAACAAAATGCCAATGTAATCAATGATTCCGTGTTCATTAAACAATAGTTTGACAAATAAGATCCCTCTTTAGTCAGTCTCTTTACTGTTAGTGGTATTTTTCTTCATGAAGGATTCACTAAGTCTACACATATAATATTCTTGAATTAGGTTCTCAAGAGTCTAAATGATCTTAGTGACACTTTAAATTCTTTCATTTTGTATAGTTAAAGTGCTACCTCTGAGGTCACAACATCGGTAAACCTAACCAATTTAAATGACGATCTCCTCAGTGAGGTATAAAGCATACGTTTTAGCAGTATATTTTCTTCTGTCTGAGTGTCCTCTTCAAAATCCACCTGTTGCTTGCTGGGTTGTCTACATCTGAAAAATATAAGTCAATATTTACAAATCATATATAATATTAATGCAGTTTTATTCCAAAGTATATTTAGCCAGTCCTTTGAATGATACCCTATGTTTCGGTGTTGACTGGTTTATAGTTACAAGAGAAGAAATCGATATTTACATTGAAAATGTTCAAATTGCATTGTAGAAAAAAATAGATTAATTTCAGACCTTGACCATACAGATGTAATTCTGATTGTGATAGCATTTATTTTGACAATAGTTTTATTACTTAGCTTTATTCCTCTGCAACAAATAGCTCTATAGTTGGAGAACAAATAAGAGGTGATTAAGACATTTGATCCAGACCTTGTAAAATTATTTTGAGTGTAATACATGTCATTTTGATATAAAATTTGAAGCATTATATCAAAGGCATTAAAGTCAAAAGACAAAAGGGGAAAATGATGAGTCAAAATGACCAGCGACCTTTATACCAGTTTAGCTGTGGTATGCAGACAGAAGTACAGTCAATACAAATTAGTCTGTTTCATCTATGTTTTTCAGACAATTTTTAATTTATATTTTAAAAACTGACATATAATACTGGCCATCAAATTGGAGACCTGCATTTGGTTCATGATAGACCTTTGGACAACCATACAATTTATGTTCAGTTCCATCAAGTTTTCTCAAATGGCTCTTTAGTTACAGTACCAACACAAAGGTCAAAGATAGCTTCAAAATATCGGCCACTGTTGTTGCTTGTGGAAACTGGACAGAAACATTATGCGTAAGTAGTGGTATATATTTAAATTAAGATTCTTTCATTCATTCCAAACTGCTTGAAAGTATATGGGCAGAAGGGAAAGCATTACAAATTGAAAATATTTACCCATGACTTTAGGCATTTGGCTTCATTGACGTTTGTCAAAATGGTTTTAATTTGTAGAATTCAAATGTCGAAAATTATATTTATTGTGTGTAAAACATAACAAATCGTCCAAACATTTGGAAGCATGTTTGTTCAGTATTTTGAAAGTCTCTAGAGCCACAACCCAAAGGAGTCTGCATTGATTTAGTGTTGGCAGTAACGGTTTATCATAGCTGCTTGTGAAAACGTCATCCACAAACCCAAATGCCAGACTAAGGGACCGAAATTGAAATTTGAGGGGATAATTATACATAAGTTTGTCAGTTTGTTGAGTCTAGTTAGCTAAAGACAGATGTATGCATTGAAGCTTTCCTACAGAGATTTTTACATGTGTATCAAATTGTGGTTGACGTTCAATGTAATTCCAAATAGCTAAAGAATTTCATCACAACTTATGAATGCACTGTATATTTTTCTTACAGGCTTCTTGCTAAATGTCTTTTAGCCCACAACTAGTGCTTAAAACTTTTCAGGGCTGGCTTTCATTATGTTAGAAGTGAACCAGTCAATCAAAATGTTCAACTCTGCTTCATATGTGTTAAAAATCTGATGAGGAAAAAGACAAAGTGTATCATCTGCATAGTTATATGAAGAGTCACATCTAACAATATACAAGATGTCATTAATAAAATCATTAGAAAGTAATGGCCCAAGGATCAACTCCCGAGGAACCCCTTTTTGAATTTTATACCAACTGCACCAGACACCCTGAAACTTAATTTGCTTCTTATGATTTTACAGATAGCTCAGTAAGAGCCCCATTGAGTCATCTGAAATACCATAAGCCCTTAACATGCAAATACAAGCATCACAAAGGAGACAGTCAAAAGCTTTGGATAAATTCATCAGGACTGCAGCTATATATTTATTTTTATCAAGAGCTTTCCTCCAGTCTTCAAGCAAACATAAAAGAGCGGTCTTGCATCAATGATCTTTAAAAGAATCACCTACATGTTTGATAACAATATTTTCAAACATGATGCTAACTGGGTCTTAACTGGTATCTCAAACAGTTTTTATATTATGGACAAAATGTTGACAGGTTTATAATTACTTTTATCAAGAAGATTGTTCTTTTTGAAAATCGATATTACTTGAGCGCTGCTCAGACAATCAGGAAAACATTTGATTGATACCCTCGTGTAACGTTTTTAAATTTTAACTCATTATCATGTTATACACTTCGTCATTGGTAACCTGCTTAGATTCAATAATTGTATCAATGTCATGTGGACCTTAATAGCCTTGGTACTCATGGATTAGAGAGTCAAAAGGAACATCATTACCAATGTTCATTGTCACATTTATATAAAAGAATTGACGATTTCCCATATTTCTCTATCAGTATTTACAATTTTTATATCTTCAGTGAGACTGATCATATCATAACCAGCCGAACATTTGTTAGACAAATATGGCGTAATAGGTGACTAGAAGTTCCTAGATTTATGCCCCCTGCACATTAATCGAAATGTCTTTGCTTCCAATAGTTTTCCCATGCTTCTTTAATGATCTGTACTGAGTGTATATTTTAAACAACATATGTTTAGTATATATTGCTTTCCTTAGTTCTCTGTTCATAAATGGTAATGCTCTTTATGTTGGTATGCATGTTTTATTGGAGCATGTTTGTCTATAACATTGAACAGAAGTTTTTCAAGCGACATTGTCAGAGGTGACAGATTCTGAGTGAAAACTGGAATATATTGCAGTAAATAGAGTATTTTGTAATTCATTTAAATAGTCAATTACACCAAACCTCTGAAACTTCTATATGATTATATTCTCCTGCAGAATGCATAGTGTCTCTTAAATGAGTAAAGACTAAATTGTGAAAATCACTGATTGCTGTAGTCACATTAAAGATATTATTCATTGGACATGTTAATTTGTAAGAATGAGATCAACACAAGATGGATTATAACCTCATGCATTTGTGTGCATGTTCGCCTCTTCAATCTAGATCTCATTGATATAAGTCTATATTGTAAGTTTAGTAAAAACTGCACTACATGTATAAATATTGCATATGGGATGGCAACACGCTCAGTCAGATTAAAGATCACCTTATTATTTTTAATGGATAACACTCATCAAACTTTTGGGAGAACTTAATGGCTTTTAGAATGGTTAATATACTCAACTAATCTTAAGCAGCATCACCTCATGTATATACTTGGATTTTTGCTCAATATTAGATTTGTCCAAGATGTTGATATAAGCCTAAAACCCATTACATAGCCTTTTGGCCAGTTGGGGTAAAATATAAGGTACAATGATGTTAAGTCAGATTGATAAATTATACATTCTCACATTACCTCTAGCCCTTTGAACATGGATGGTATTTTTCTTCCACACATGTCAGCTCTTAAATTGTGGTCATTTCCCCTTATGAATGTTGCAGGTGAAACTCTCAGAATTATGCTAATGAATTAATATCTGTAGAAAAAACTCTTTATTGGTCTGCATATTTAAATGTCACCTTATATATATGTGTGTGTGTGTGTGTGTGTGTGTGTGTGTGTGTGTGTGTGTGTGTGTGTGTGTGTGTGTGTGTGTGTGTGTGTGTGTGTGTGTGTGTGTGTGTGTTCATTTTTTAATTTAAGCATACTTCTCACAGTTATGTGTTTATTTTATGATTGATGATAACATATAACTAGTTGACTGGATAAAATGTTCTTATTTCTTACAACTGCCCATTATATATGACTTTGCGTTCAATGGTTGTTTCAATTAAAATATTTGTATTTATTTGTTAAATATTAACACAGCTGATACAAAATATGTCAGATATTATGAATATATATTAAAATTTAAAAAGACGTCAGACGAAGGTGAAGTCTTCCAAGGCAACAGTTTTTTGGTAGAGAAGAATAACACTGCAACACATACCTTCAAGCAGAGTTTGCATTTTAAATACAATATGATCATATCAGATAGGTGTCCATAGGGTCAATTTCCTTTCACAAATGTACAAAGCTATATGAAATTTAACATGACACCTGACTAAGCATAATGTGTGATTAGGTGTGTGCTGCATTTACTGAACAAATTTTTGTTTACATACTTTGCTAGGGAATACTTCCATAGAAATGGCTAATGGTAATGTAGTAAATACTTCATAGTCTGCATCGTCAATCATTTCACACAAATCAACATCGAACCTGTATAAAAAATTAGCATTGTTTGATATCTTATGAAATGTCATGGCCTTGAACTAAGGAATATATTTCTGTAAGCTACAAAGTGAACATTTAAGAAGAACTTAAAGTATTTTGAATTAAATCTCCCATAATCCTGAACATTTTATCACAAGCGCAAACAGAGAGAATGTTCCCCATTTATTCAAATAATCTTCAATGTGCAAATGTACCAATATTTTTAATGTATCACACGTATGTAATCGAGAATGACTTTATATGAATTCACAATAATCCAATCGTCTAAAAAGTCAATTAGCCCTTTGGAATTCCAACAAATAATTTAAATAATTCCTTCCAAATGATGTCTTAACACAGCAATAAACTCTGATCATAGATTCACGAAGACTGATATTAAAAACTGGACTGAGAACTATTTTTACAAAACCTATATATACTATTTATCTTAACCCAAGACGCAGTAGAGTTTCCAGAGAAAAACCCATGTATCGAACTCAGATCAAAGTAAACATCATTTTTAAGCTATGAGAAAAGACAGACATGCCTAAACTCTACTCTCAGTCATGGACAAAACTTAAGCACACAGTATATATTAAATATAGATAACAGAGGAAACAATTCACAAGCTACAACTGGAATATATGAAAATTCCATCTTTAGTTAATGATTACAAAACACATTTCTCAGACAGTGAAAGTAATACATTTCCACTGTTGAAATAGCATAATAGATACATTTGTAAGAAAGCAGTATACGGCTATGAAGGTTATTCATATCTAGTATATGTCTCTCTAGATCAGGAAAAAAATGGTCATTCTTTGCATTATGTAAATAGCTGACAAAGACGGTACAAGAAGTGATTGAAGGTCTGTCAGTGGAATATTGCAGGATGTTTTCTGCTGATATAATGTATGATTAATCTAGAAAGTATCAATCGACCAGAGGAAGACACAAAATGCTTACGGATATAACTATCCTTGAGTTCCAAAATATCATATGTTTTGAGTGCAAACATGTGTGTGAACATGAAGCAGGAATATATAATGGCATCTAATTGCAAGAATTGCAACATAATGTTGAAACATACGATGTCTATCTGATGGTTTATGCCTCTCGGAAGAAAATCCACCATGCCCCCATCAAGGTTCCCAAAAGCTGTGTTATTGATGAAGAAATCGGCTTCCAAAAATGAGCTAAAATTCGC
>JAECUM010040687.1:0-52829 GCA_016617855.1 Megalonaias nervosa
AGAGAGAGAGAGAGAGAGAGAGAGAGAGAGAGAGATAGTCTGTGGTCTAGTGCTAAAGCGTTAGATTCTCGTACTCAAGGTCTGTGGTTCGATTCCAATGACTGACATAGTCAATGGAGGCGATTTTCGATGCTATTTTCTTAAGATAATTGGGGATATGAAGTTCAACAGAAAAAAATACACTCTCCCACCATGTCACCACGTGGTGGGTGTACTTTTGCACTCCCCGGGGTTGATTATGGGGAGAGTGTCCAAAATCTGTTGAACGTAGAGAGAAGGCCCGTCTGTATGTATGTGCTCTCCTCAGAGATAGGTTTATATGTAACTAATGTGCCCAGTAAAATTCCATTGAGGTAAAAATGGACAGGAACCAGTGCCCAGTAATTTTCCATTGAGGTCAAAATGGACAGTAACCAGTGCCCAGTAATTTTCCATTGAGGTCAAAATCGACACTAACAAGTGTCAGTAATTTTCCATTGAGGTCAAAATGGACAATAACCAGTGCCCAGTAATTTTCCATTGAGGTTAAATGGACAGTAATCAGTGCCAGTAATTTTCCATTGAGGTCAAAATGGACAGTAATCAGTGCCAGTAATTTTTCATTGTGCACAGTCCATAGAATTAAGTTAGCGTTATATCATTATCAAAAAGTGCGTCAACCATATTGTCCGGATCATCTGCCCATCCTCTTATTTTCAGTTGCGAATAACCATACCGATCCATACTTGCTCGATAAATGATGACCAACTTTTTTAATACAATTGCTTATTATTTTAGGACTTATACCAGTATATTTTGAAGCTGATTTGATTGAATTAAATCTCTTACAAAATTTGTTTGTTAGATCAAATCCAACATGTCGGATTGGATTATAATGGTACATCATATCAATATGAAATTTCTAGCAAAAAAGGTTTCTAAACTAGGATATTCTTTCTCCGACAAGTCCCCTCTCTCCAAATTTGGGGTGGGGGTGGGGTCTCTGGTCTAGAATCCTCTTTTGGTTCAGGATCCTCATATATAACTACTACTGCAACATCTTTTGGAACATTTGGAAAATCATTCTCCTTTGACATCAAGTTACTCCTCGGAAACCAGAACCATCGAACTATGAATAGCCAATATGTATGTCTTCTCTTTGCATCAGTAGTATGATTGTTATGGAAACGGTTCTTAGTGTCCAGACGCACGACCACGTGTGAATTATCAACGACATTTTCGATTGATCCCTCTGTTGCTTCGTATATTAGCTCATACTTTACTAAATGTCCGGGAAGAATTGTGCATATTAGTATATTTCGACACAGACACAGAATTTCTTTTAGGAAAACGGATAGACGTGTTGCCTAGTATTTAAAGTAATGCCACTGCGCTCTCTCTCTCTCTCTCTCTCTCTCTCTCTCTCTCTATATATGTATCTATCTCTCTCTCTCTCTCTCTCTCTCTCTCTCTCTCTCTCTCTCTCTCTCTCTCTCTCGTTGTAATTATATTATATCATCTGATTCACGGAATCGCATTCATTAAGTGATAGTTTTATTAATGTAATACGTGTTTCCTCTTGGTGCTGTGCCATACTACTACCTACTACTACTACTACTACTACTACTACTACTACTACTACTACTACTACTACTACTACTACTACTACTACTACTACTACTACAACAACTACTACTACTGCTACTACTACTACTACTACTACTACTACTGCTACTAATAATAATAATAATAATAATAATAATAATAATAATAATAATAATAATAATAATAATAATATAAATAATAATAATAATAATAATAATAACAATAATAATAATAATAATTAACCTATGGCCTAAGTCCATATGCAACAACGATAAATTTCTCAGAAAGTATTTTATAAATATGAATACAATATTTTTATTTTTAAAATAATATTGCAGCAGCCTTTGGTTCAGTCCCATTGCCATACGTAATAGATGAGTCTGAAAACGGTAAAACTTAAAGCTTGACATAAGATCCATGAAGCCCATCGGAATGGTCCACAAGATATATCAATTTACAAATAAAAAATGGCGAAACATTAAGGAGTGCAAATTCCGTGTCTTGACATACAAGAGTTTGTTACGATTTTGTTATGATTTTTGTATAAATCTTAAAACTTCCTTCACCTTGCATGCCTTTTTATGTGACCTTTGTATTATTATTCGGATTAGATCAATCATTTTTGTAAATTGAATCGCGTCTTAAATGTTCATTATCATTTACATGAAAGAACGAGAAAGTTTTAAAATTTAAAATTATTATCAGACGAGAGAAAATCAGCATAATTTTCCAATTACGCTGAAAATCTGCTTCCTTGGTAAAATCGCACATCTTATGGAAAAATTGACAAGTATGGTCAATTAATATTTTCTCTGATAGATAAGCCTGTTTACCGAGTGCTTTAAAAGCTTCGTAAGCAAAGTCCGTTTCTGGATCCATATAGGGCGTCGTGTGCGGTATTTATTTTCCATGTCATGATGTCCTTTCACATATTTATTAGTATTATCACATACTTCATAAGTGCCTATTTTAAACAAAATAGACAAGCAAATAAAAAAAAAATAAGATGTTCAGTGGAGGAACATAAATGATTTATAGCCATATGTAGTATGGAAAATGTAGCAAAACGAATACTCGACATGTGTGACGTCACAACCCACATGGTTATCGCCATTTTGGAAAGTCGTGTAAGACTCGACGGCAATCAACGGCTGCAAAAGAGAAAAAAAGTTCTCTTTGATATAACTATTTGAGTCTTTTATACGCGATGTTGTAAATTTTAAGATGCCAACATATTTTCAAAGACCAGAAAACGCCCTGAAGAGGGCAAATGGTACTTAATATTTTATTCAATATGGTGCATGGATCGTAAAATGTGGAAAAGGTGCTTGTGGTATTGGAAATAATTCTAAATAATATACAGGGTACTAGCATTTTGATGTTACATCAGTGGTCGGGGTAACACAAAAACACTAGTTCTGGATGAGCTGCTTTTCTAACATTTGTTACGGCGTTTGAAATGTATTATTTAACAAAGAAGCGGTGTGTAAATTGGTTCGCAATTTGTTGCAAAAAAACGTTTATGAATTACAGTTTGGTCTTGACGGTTCAAAATCCTTGACTGCAGAGCTGAAAAGTGATTGCAGTGCTAATGTGCCAACCAAGTACTGAGGTTGGTTTTGCAGTGTCTTGTTTTGCTTTGGTACAAGCAAATACCATGATAAAAATGGCTTTGCCACTGGATAATTAATGCACTTGCACATTTTGCACATTACTTTTTTGACATGGTGTTAAATTTTGAAAAAAAATACATCGAATGACACAACGTGACTTATAATTTGTTATAGGGTAAGGTTTTAAATTTTGATCTATCATCAGGTGTTTTAGTAGAGTACGTCCTCTAGTCCTACAATGTAAGGCATAGCACATGTTTTTGTTTTAGTGCTTTGTCTTACTACCCAAATAACGGCCTTGCATAGCCTGTTCCGATGTCAGCTGACATCGCAACGAATAGTCAAAGTTTCAGGAATATCTCACACACTTGGCAGCCTATATCGACACTCTTCACTAATTTATGTATAAATAATATACTTACTGTGCTGTCTTTATCCTGGTGGAATCAAAATATGACACTAGCAAATGGACACATTTTCATGTTTCGTTGACATACATTTGAATTTGTTGCAATGCGACGTTAGTCAAGGTACACCGAAGTAGGTTCATGTGGGGGATATGTTTCTTGAACGAAACGAAATGTTGCTTACAGTTCCAATAGGCGCAGTATATTTTTATTCATTTCGCCAATGAATATTTCTACTTAACCAGATTTCGGCTTTCCCGGCTTTCATTGCTTTCCAGCTAACTGAAATGTAGACCAGCGAAACTTGAAATCAGGTCCATTTCTTTTGTGAGAATTTGAATTTATTAGAGAAAAGACATCAGGGTAAGTAAAGTCTGACAAAAACATAACTTTACTTTGTAGAAAAGCGTCATTATTGGTTGCCAGTTGTGCGTGATATTCTTGAAAATTTGACTTTCATTACACTGTTAGTCGACATCAAAACACGCTACATAGCGCCGTTAGTTAGGCAGTAAGACCCATCACCCACCCAGAACAAAAATATTGGGTGATGTGTCTTACATTGTAGGACTTACCCACCCTCTAGTCCTACAGTGTAAGACCTCGTCCATGATATCAGTGTTTTGGGCGTCGAGGTCTTACTGCCTTAATGATGGCACTGTTTTGGGCGTCAAGGTCTTACTGCCTTAATGATGGCACTGTGTAGATGTTTTGATGTCGACTGACATCATAACGAAAGTCAGATTTTCAGGAATATCTCTCACACTTTGCAGCCCATGTTGGCGCTTTTCTTAAAGTTATAATGTATTAGTCAAACTTTACTTACTCTGATGTCTTTTTCCTAAGAAATTCAAATTCTCACACAAGCAAATGGACCTGTTTTCAAGTTTATTTGGTCTACATTTCAGTTGGCTGGAAAGTGATGGAAGTCGGGAATGCTGAAATCTGGTTGAAGTATTATTCTTTAACGAAACAAATAAAAATATATTATGCCAGTTGGAACAGGAAGCAACATTTCGTTCATTCAAGAAACATATCCCCCAACAACAACCTACTTGAACATACTTCGGCATATCTCAACTACCATCACATTTCGAACAAATTCAAATGTATGTCAACAGAACATGAAAATGAGTCCATTGTTAGTGTTAGTGCTTAAACATAAATAAGATGTGATACGTCTTACATTGCAGGACTAGCCTACCCTCATGTTTGTACCCCCATACCAATTTTTTTTTATAAAAAAATCATCAAGGATATATAAATTGCACAAAACTTGGTCATTTCATTTTATCAATTAATAATTTCTAACATGATTGTCTCCACAGGGTCCCAAACAATCAACTTGATGGCATTGCAAACCAAATATAAGCTTTCGATGTAAACAAGCAGACAGACTGCTTATTATCTTTTTTGGTTTCAGTCCATTACAGTAAATACTCTCTGCAACCAATGTCTGCAGTGTCTAGTTTTAATATATAAAAACAAAAATTGAACAAATAAAATGGAAGAACTTGTACATACATGATCAAGAAGATGTAACTCCAGAATATACAGAATTATTGAGATTAGCAACGAATGTGAATTACATCACATCTTTGGCTTGAAAACTGTGACTTGCCTGTGCAAATAATGGCTACCATGTTACCAAAGAAACTTCTGTTTGATTCAAAATAGAAAATCTTAAGAAATGGGCTGTGTTGGGAACCCCTGGTGACAGTCCAGTTAAAAATGATTAATTGATGAATCAAACTAAAGTCTTGTGCATTTTTTATATCCTTGATGCTTTTTGGTTTTGAAATCAGTAGGCAGTACAGACATATGGAAGGGGGTATAAATACCTTAATGGGCAGTTTTTGCCATATTTTTTAACATGTATCACTACCTGCAGGTCCAGAATTTTGAAAAAGTTCATTTTGAAGTAGTATAAATTAATTCATAATCCATCAGAGATGATGCCACCAGTTGATAGAGTTCAATCTAACTCTAGAAGATGCTTCCATGTTTCAATATAGGATTCCTGAAAGTACTTGCCTTGTGATTCTCAATCAAAGGATATCATAAATGCTACTCTTTATATTTGATCCTAAAGTAGCATGAGCAGAAGTGGTGATCACTTGCTAATGATGTAAAGAAGACATGCATGTGAGTTTTGGTCAGGGAACCATTGTTTATTTTCATTGGCATATTACTGTGGATTATAATAAAATTAATCTATGGTAGCTGAATTGTGTAAAGTGGACAAAGATACTGGTGCATGTTGAAATTCATTAACGTTCTCTGAATGTATTGTCTGAGCAATTACTGTGTTATAGGCAAGATATGTGTCCAGTGATGACATGTGTAAAGACATGGTAGGCCAAAGTGTCAGATGTACGAAACTCTGGTCAGCCTTAGTTAAATATAAACCCCAAAAATATTCAACAGTAAAAATGTTAATCAAACAGCCATATCATTATATATATCAAACTTGGGTCAGTCACTGAATATAATATTTACTGAATTCTTTAGCAAACGCCAGTCCATGAAATTTAGATAAAGTTCTGAAAGTGTGCGCTGAGTATTATCCTTGGGTACTCCGTCTGAAACATCTTTTCAGGCCAAATAGAGAGGTCATTGCTGGTTTTCTTCTTGACTAACTTGAGATGGACTTCACCTTGGCATTTCTCCAATATCTGACCAACATATTTCACTGACAGCTTTCCAACAATAAATCAGCTGTATCTTCGTGCATTTTCTTGATGCAACTGTCATTAGTTGAAAATTGTGAATGGAATGCCATGGTTCAACACTTGAGGAAATATGACAAAGTAATCTTATGAAATGCTTCATCACTTGCATCCAGCCAAGAAGTAAAAGATGATTTTTGGCTGTTTAACTATTGCTGTGCATATATTAGGAAAAAGATAATTTGGGACTTTTTCCTTTGAATGTTGCCTGTTGAAATTGGATTGTGTCACAAACTTGTAGTCCAGTTTACTTTTCAAATAAATGAAGTATATTTTTTATTTTATTGTCATGCTAATGTACTTAATAAAAAGTCTTAAATGATATTTACAGAATTCATTGATGTTGGAAAGAAGCAGCGAGCACTTGATGCTCTCTACGATGTCATCAAGAGCAAAAAGCACCGTACATGGCAGAAGATTCACGAGCCAATTATGGAGAAATATCTCCAGTTGTGCGTGGAGCTTCGCAAAAGCCACATTGCCAAAGAGGGCCTTTACCAGTACAAGAACATCTGCCAGCAGGTAGCACATCACTATAATGTGTCCATATTTAGGATTTGCAAGAAAACTTGTGACTTTAAGGGTTTTTTTTAGTGATTCTCTGCTTGATTGCATTTTCTTAGGCAAGGAAAGTGTAATCTTAATTAAATTGGATAGTGTGTGTGTATGTGAATCTTTAAAAATTTTCTTTAAAACACCTTCACTCTCTCCTTGGGGAAATGCCCACATCAAAAAGAACTAGAATTAAAAATAATATTTAGTTGGGAGAATTGGTGCCTTTTCAGTCAGATAATAGTATACATTCCAGGGTCTGAAAATTATAGTGTATAAGGTCCTCGGCCAATTATTTTTTTGGCTGCAGATCAGTCATACATAAGCAGTTCTGTTCCATCTGACCTTTACTATTAGCAAAGGGTTAAACAGTTGATTGAGAGAGATACTGGTAGTCTTGTTATGGAAAGGGGGGGGGCAATTTTGATTCCCATTTTCATACACCAAATTAAAGAATTTCATACGTCTTTGGACAACAAATAGAAGTAATTTGTTTAGCCATCTGATAACATGCCACAAATACAGTAGTTAATTTCTGTCCTGATGAGACCAGCACAAGGGCTGCTTTCTTCTGGGAAAACATGCACTTGACACTAGCAATCTGATGTTGAGAACTTTTGGACCTGAAGTTTCTGTTGTCTGAATTTGGAGTTTGCAAACAAAAATTATTATTCCTATCTTTCATTTATGTTAATGCACACTAGTAAATATATACATGTCAGACTTGGCTGTTGGGCCAGCCCTTAGCTTGTGCAAACCTGGCCAGTTTAGTTGTCCTATACCAGTGAGTCAAAATGAAAATTTTCAGGCCCAGAATTCTGTGAAATGTCTCAGTTCAACTAGAGAAGATATTTTTTTCCTACTGTTTATGCATTTACACAGGTGTTTCTAATATTTCTCGCAAGTTACTTCAAATTAAAAGTAAATATCTTATAACATCCACATTTTTTATGAACTCTATATGTGCACTGTGAATTCACAAATTTGCTATTTATGCCAAACAGTTAACTTTTTCTTCTAAGCATTAGGGATATTGTGATTGGTTGTATCCTTTATTCCATTTATATCACGGGCTCTTAAATGGTTTGGTGGAAATGTACCAAACTTGTTTTATGTGTTGCTCATGTGGAAACCATCTGCAGGAGGAGAACGACTTTTGGTCCATGGAAAAGGGGCCAAAAGGTAAAATGTACACAAATTTGCATTTATGGTGACATTGGGGATATTTTTGGACACAGTGAGGGGTGTCCTGGGATGGGTGGGATGCATAAGATTTGTCACAGTAAATCATGAAATTAGCTGCAGTAATGGCTGATAATGAATTTAAAAATCAAAATACAGGTATGTATGCTGATTACAAAATTAGGATGACATGCAGGGATCGTGCTGGGCTTTGCCAATGTCGCAAATTACGAATTTTTGTTTTCCTTATTAGCGACAAAATATACTGTCTGAAGATATTTTGGCTGTTAAAAATTGTATATACAGTCTTGGGTTTGGAGTGGAGAAATTCAAAGACACCAAGACAGGAAGCCGCAAACTTTGATATAAAATTGCACTGGAATCTATTGTTACATAAACAAATTCTTTGTTCATATTGACAAATCACCCTAACACGGTGTTGTTATATCATAATCCACTTATGCTGATGTCTGGCCATAGTACTGTATACCGTAATATACCCAAAATATTTGTGCTACCTGACTAGCTACAATCGACCACTGCTAAAGACAGGAATGGGAATGACTACAATCGACAAGAATTGGCAGTAATTTTTTTTTCTTTTTGAAAATGTACCCCAAAAAAAGATAGTTTTGCTGAAACTTCAAAGAAAACTGATTGCCTTTGAATCACTGATCATTTTATATATATACTAAGCAAATGGAAAAAAAATAAATTCAATCTGAATGTTCTACAATTATTTGATGTTGCCGCATAAATAACAAATGGGCATTTGTTTGGTCCTTCAGAGAGGGCCTTCAAAGAAAGTCCACAACAAATTAAAATAAAAGCATTTTTTCATTTTTCATAGTGATTGGAACATATTTATTGTGCCATGAAAGTTTCCTGTTTGCAACAAAAAACTTCCTGCTTAAGATCACTACCAATGGTGGTGTAAAACCCCAATTATTGTTCCAGTATTTTGAACAATAGATATCTGGCTGTCAAATTAAGTGAGGGTGGGACCTCTCACAAGAATTTTCGATAAACATTTTAATTTGTTCACATCTTTTCATTTCCCTATGATACGCCTCATCCCCTTTATAGCCTCAGCATCACTGTAGTTATCTCTGTGACCAAAATCAAGGCCAATTTAAGTACATGTACCTGTAGCATATAAACAACTATATAGCCACGCGCTGCTAGGATAATGCATATCAGTGTGAATTGTTTCATGAAACATGTTTGTTGACAATGGGATATAGATCAAACAAGGACTTCCATTTGTTTATTCATACATTAGTTGTATTTTCCAACAGGATTTGACTGATAAATGGATTTTAAAGATATAATCTAATACTCGAATTGATGGATTTTTCATATACATGTACATTATTTAACACATTGTGGAGTGTACTGTGTCAATATATAAGTGTATTTAAGACTAGTTGTCTTCATTAATTCAAAATTTCCCATTTGGTTTGTTGTGTTGTTTTTTTCTCTTTGTGTAAATCCTAGTCATTGATGACGGGTCACCTCAAAAATTTCACTTGTATGCAAAATTTCAGTTATTTTCAGCCCCCTCTCAATCTAAACATCCACTTATATCAACAGTATTACCTTGGTCCAGAGGGTGTTCAGATAAATGGATAGTACTGTATTATGAAAATGGTGAGAGTTTTGGAATTGGCGACAAAATATTGTAGTTGGCAATTGTTCTGCAACAACTATTTTGAAGCCAGCGCCAACCCTGCCATGTATAGTTTTCTTTTAGATTTGTTCTTAGGACATTAAAGAGAAAAAATGTGCAGGAAAAGTACCAAAATTTAACAACCTGTCGATTGAATAAGGGGTATAAAATTGTTCTTTTTCATTTAGGTTAACATTAAATCCCTTGAGGATGTTGTTCGTAAATATATCCAGCTAGCAGAGGAGAAATGCGAGGCAGCACGGGCAGAGTCGCACCAAGTGGTCCTTGATGTGGATGATCTTGATGAACCCAACAAGCCTGAAAGGTATGAGAAGACCAATTAGACTGAAAATGAGAGACTGAACTCAATTTAAAGAATTTTGAAATTTATTGCAAGGCTTTTGACTAGCCTTGAGACATGGCTGCTATCACTGGGAATGAAGAAATCTGAAGTGACTTCTCTAAACAGTGCTTGACTAATTAACAAAGTTTGATCAGGAGCAATGGTGTAATATAATTTTGAGAATAAACTAGCTACATTTCCAAGACATTAATTTGATTTCATTGAAATGACACTAATTTACTTTTAAGTATTCTTTTAGATTAAAATCTGAATTACTTCATCCAAAGCTGTTTTCAATCTTACTGTTGTGTCACAAGTATTTGGGCTACAGTTAAGGGCACCAATTTTATATCAGATTATTTCTTCAAAGATGCAGTGTGTGCCAGCTGTGTTCATTTATTTACACTAAAGCTCAGTCACTTACGCATTTGAAAATGCTATGCTCATAGCTGCCAACCCTCATGATTTTGGCTTGAATTTCATGACTTTTTCAGCAATTCACGGATTCACGCCACATGCCAAAAAATCACGAATTCCCCAATTCTCAATTATTTTAAATCTTTAATAAAATAACAGATTTCCCATTAAGTGCTAGTCATGATATCGGCAGTTGCCGAAATGGTCTGGAATTGCTGGTCGTGATATTAGTAGATCTATAGCCGATTGATGAAGTTGGCCCAGTAGCAAGCATTTTAGCGTATTTTACTCTATATGTATAAGAGTAGTTTTACAAATGCTTTTGAGAGAAACTGCGGCCTAACTGGAATTTTGCTCCGCGCATGTGCTGCCAACACAGATTTAAATTACCGTTCTGCATCAATGTTGAAAATGTTTTCACCACCAAGGAAAAAGAAATGTATTGCACAAAAAGTGAAGTTTAGTTTGGAATATACCAAAAATTGGCCGTGCATTCAGCCATCAAACACTGATATACATCATGCTTTTTGCACCCAGTGTGCCACAAATGTAGCATTGGGCATGGTGGCAGAGATGATGTGAGAAAACACATTGGTAGCAAAAAGCACACAGAGGTTGGGAAAATTAAGAACTCCAGCAGATTTCAGCTCTGGAATATTTTAAGCCATCAATGGAAGACCTGCAAGCTACCAAAGCTGAAACATTATTTGAGAGTTTTCTTGTTGAACACAATCTACCTTTATCAGCTGGATTCCATATTAAATATTTGTTCCAACAAAAATTCCCAGACTCGAAGATCACTTCACGAATTCATGTCAAAGTTCACTAATTTTTATCCCTATTTTCACTAATTGTGAGGGGGGCCCCGAGTGGCCGAGTGGTCTAAAGCGCTGTCCGTTACGGATCACTGCCATCTCACCTCTGTCTGCATTGGTTCAAGTCTAAGATTCGGCGAATGTGGATATGTGAGAAAGCTTGCCAGTAGCTTCTCGTGGGTCGGTGGTTCTTTCCGCGGATTTCCCGGTTTCTTCCTCCACCATTAATACTGGCCGCCATGTATAGCCTATCGTGTGCTGAAAAATGGCGTTAAGCCCCACAACAACAACAACAACAACAACTAATTGTGAGCCCAGAGGGTTGGCAGCTATGTATACTCAACTCAGTTTATGCATATGAATGATTATACTCATTTTGGGTGGTACACTTGTAGGGGCTGTACCATCACTCTCAGTCTTTTGGATGAAGGCAAGCCTATTTTGATAAATGCAGTAGTGGCAGGTAATGTATTATTACTATGAAGATGTAGTTTGGTGGGGGGTGGGTTTAACTATATGGATATGCAGTGTATATATTGTGCTAAATGAATTTCAGTGCACATTGTGAAGTTACTGATGAAGGGAGGTAATCTAGAATTGTTACATATGCTCCAGGTCTATACAAACTTTTAGTGTTTCTCAAAGCATTACTTGGTATCATTGAATGTGCTTATGTAAAATTTTATTACTCGCCTTTCTTCCTTTAAATTACAGCATCTGGCATATGTTTGTATCAAAGGTCTGCATGTGCAATGATTACTGTGGAGAACAGAAGCAGGTCATAGAATTGTCTTGCTCCTTCACAGTCTTCAGTTTTTTCCATGTTTGGAAAACAAAGCCATCCATTTTGGTATTAATGAAATCCTGAGTCAGCTATTTTATTATTAAAGAAAAATGTTTCTCAACCATTTAAATTGTAAAGTTACGGAAACAGACTATGACATCTAACTGATAGTGATCATGCAGCCTCACTTAGTGATATGGTTTTGTCTGTATAGATATACTCAGTTTGACAAAGTTTGGAAAAATGCAATATTTTTATACATACATTAGCCTGAGAACTGTACATTTTTCATCCCAGGACTTCAATAAATCCAGTCATAAGTTCAGCTTTTGAAAGCCAAGAATTGTTGTGGAACATTTATGTGCTTGAATTTATAACAGACAGGTTTTTAGGAACACTTGTTAATAATCACATTGTTGGTAAATGCATTACACATCAGTTTAATAAGCAGTCCCTAGAAAACTTTTTTAAAAAAAATATAGTGCAACAAATTTTTGGTACTTCAATTGAAATGTCTATAGCTATGCAACAGACAATTAGCTCCTAACATTACGCAAATATTCAGCCAGACTAGCTGATAGAGCTGATGAGAAAGGACTTGTACATATTTTTTCCACAAGGCATAAACAACTAATTTGGTTCCCATAAACCATGATGTTAATATTTGGCCAAATTTTGCTATACCTGTGTGTTAACCTCACTGCTAGTAACTGCTGTAGTTTGAAACAATGAAAGTTGTGTGTTGTTTGCCTTAATGTTGACAGATATTACATTGTACATGCCCACTGGAAAAATCCAGTCTCGTGAGATCTCTTGGTTTACTTCTTGCAGTATCTGTGCAGTAATGACGGTAAGATCAAACTCTCAGGTTGAAGGCTACTAATGCATATAATTTACCCATATTCAGGCTTTTATGAAAATGCTGGTAATTTTTTCTGGTAATTTTCAGCCAATCATCAATATTAAATACGGTTTTTAATGTGCTACCATACATAGGCTGGTTCTGTAGCTCCTGAAATAAATAGTTGCCTGTGACCATTTATAGGTGACCTGTGTTGGCAGGCCAGTCTGGGTTTTTCCCATCAGTGGCTACTTAGACTGGGTTGGTTTCTGCACAATAACTTCAAGACTAAATTTCCTGACCAAAGGCCCAGGTCATTGAAACCCATTGGTCAGTACTCTGTTAGCCATGCCCTACCACTTCCTTCTTAAAGGACCGGTAAACACAGGACAGGCATAATAATGTGTTATTCACTGTACACTTAATTTTGTTGACACGCTTTACAAAGGGGGTGGGGGATTGTTTGAGGATTCACCACCCAGCAAATTTCAGTTGATCTGGTCAAGATAAAAAAAAACATTAGTGTCGATTACCACCACCCATTGCTGATTAAATTAAGTGCTTTTTGGCAGCAACTCCTCCTTAATTCTGGAGCAGCACTTCAATGAAGTCTGGTGTGACCATCTGATTTACATTGTAGCTTGCTGCTAAAGGCAGTGAGTGGAGAGGACACACAAGACCGTACTGACCGTGCCATCCTGACCCCCTGGGTAAAATTCCTGTGGGAGTCATACCGACAGTGTCTGGACCTGCTCAGGAACAACTCCAGAGTGGAGGAACTCTACCAAGACCTGGCTCAGCAAGGTAAAAGTTGTCTCCCTTAAAATTCTTTCACTAAATAATGAACATATCCAAGATTGGTGTAAGTATTTGCATCTTAAGTAATTACGCCATAGACCAGAAGAGCTTATGGGATGCTTTGTTTTGTGTCCTCCATCCATCTGTTAGTACAAGTTTGTTGTCACTACTCCTAAACTACTGTAAAATACCTGAACCATGAATTTAAAGACCCCTAGCCTGATGGATGACTGTATCAACAGGGTTTTTATCAATATACTTATTATGACGTCTAGTTGGTCCTAAATGAAATACCCCAGTATGGCAGCTTTGATGGTCTTAAAAATCTTTTTGTCACTACTCCCCCTGAATGGATTATCTTTGTGACATGGGAAATTTACCAAAAAAAAAACTCTGTGAAAATGGTATCAAGCTGACATGCAATTTATGTACCACAACAGCTAATTTGTAAATCTTGTTGCTGAAGAATAGCAGAGTTTGTGTCATCACTTCACTCTTAAATGGAAGAAATGGTCTAGGCTCAAATTCCTGAAAATTCTTTACACCCATTAGAGCTTTTGTTTCATCAAGGAACTCTTGAGAATGTTGGCATACCTCTATGCTACTTTGATGTAATGTGGCTGACATTTCTTTGGATATTGTACTTTTGGAAATTGTAAATGATCTTAGCACACTGCTAACTAAAATGACTGCTCCCTTGTGCTCCAAAAATCAGCCTGAATTTGTCTAAAGTACACTATCCTTTGCAGCTATTAAAATAGGGAAAATGAATTTTGCCAGACTAGACAATACCAGCTTCTGAAAGTGCAATGAATGAATTACTAAATATATAAAATGTAAAAAAAAGTTATCGGCTCTTTTTTTTTACAATTTACCTCTGAAGTTCAGGAAGTGAAAATGACCAAGTGGAGCTAGCACTTTTTTGAAAGGTGCACATCTGGAGTAAGGCCAAGCTGTATACTCTGTAAAACATATTACACCCATCAATCATACACCACACCCATCAATCATACACCACATTACACCCATCAATCATACACCAAAATAAAGGGAATTAAAGGTTCTTTGAACAATACCAAAGATATACAGGTCTTCTTTAAATAGCCAGTATAACCAGTGAGGAAACCCAGTGAAATTCTTTCTCTTTAAAATTCTAACCCTATGCAAAATACAAAACTCTAGAGCACCACATAATTTGCAGAGCATTTATCTTTAAACAGTACACAGAGGAATCTTAAACAGATTTGAACAGTTGTTTTCATCAGATGAATTGCCTTGAAAATAATCCTTTAGCACCAAATTTAGTTGAAAATTGATAGGAGTTACCCAAATTATTATAAGTGGACAGCCTTGCATGATAAACTTGTAAAACTTAATCTTAATTTTGAATGTAATTTTAACATTGGATACATATTTATCATAATTTGGTGTGAGAGTTTTAAACTATGGATACATTGACCAGTGAAAGCAAGCTTTGTGATGAACATTATATAGAATTATACCAAGTGACAAATATTGTCGTTTTCCTTTGCAGCTTTCAAATTCTGCCTTAAATATGGTAGGAAGACGGAGTTTAGAAAACTTTGTGACAATGTAAGTATCATTTGATGCATATTCTACTTGTCCAGAAGGGGCATGGAAATGTGAGAAAACATGTTGAAAATAAGTAGTTAAGATGAGATATGTGGTAAATAATTAAGCATTTTTTGAACCTGATTAGATTGATTTTTAAATATGCCGAAGTTTAACATGCCTGACCTTATGGACAAGTGAGGTTATGGTATCACCCTGCATTTATCATGTACTGTCATCATTGCTCTTTTCAATTTTTCAAAAACTGCTGGGCAACTTGGGTGGGAATGTTAGTGTGCTATAATTGTTTCTGAGTGGCTGGTGATGTTATGACGTCAACAGCAACCATATGAAAAACCCATTTTTTTCTTATCCAGAATGGCTGAGTAGAGCTTGGTATGAATATCTTTTTTAGAACCTGCTCTGTCAAAATTATATATTGGATGACTCCCCAGCAGTGGTCTGGCTTCTGTTGGCAGCGGTGTGAAAAGCCAATTTTTGACATTTTCCAGAATTGCTTAATTTTAATCAAATGAGTTAGGAACGTTTTTTATTACACACTTATCAAAATCATTTCTGGAGTGGCTTCCAGAACAATGATCTTCCAGAACAATGATCTGACATGTATAGCAACCATGTGTAATATCTATACCAACTTTTCAGAACAGCTGAGCTAGTTTTGATCAAACTTTGTAGAAATGTTTGTTTTAACATGCTCAATCAAAACTCGATTTGATGGCTGCCCTTGCAGTGGTGTTGCATTTTGAGCAACCTGGTGGAAAACCTATATTTGACTTCTCCAGAACAGCTGAGCCCAGTTCAATAAAACTTTGTGTGAACGTTCATCTGTTCATGGAGTAACCAGCTTTGACCAAACATGACAGGAGTGGTTTTATGGGTTGATTTTTTTTTATAGCAATTTTTAATCAAACTTTGAAGGGATGTTTATTGGGACATGCTCAATACAATGGAGCCTGCTTGAGAGTGTCTCCTAAGAAGCATTTCTACCAAGTGCAATCAAAATTGGCTCAGTCTTTATTCTAGAAAGGTCAAAACTAGGTTTATTAATTGTGCCAAAGAGAAAAGAAAGAACCCATAACGGGTGATTTTCTCACATAATAATAATAATAATAATGAGGACTTTCTGTAGCGCCTAATCTTTAGAAGCTCTAAGTGCTTTACAACATTTGACAACACTTAAAAAACATATATAATGATATGATTACAAAAATAAAAACAAACACCACGAAATTAGAAACAGAAAACATGCTGTAAATATTTAAGGTAAGGATACATTATTAGGTCTTTAAGTCTGTTCTTGCAGTTGAAATAGGTGAGTTTTAAGAGTGCTCTTGAATGAGATCACTATGTCTTTGTGTCTAAGTGCAATGGGCAATTCGTTCCACGCTGCTGGGCCCTGGTATGCAAAAGAGCGTTGTCCATATGATTTCATCTTCATAGTGGGAATAATGAGAATATGAGTGTCAGAGTGTCATATAAGGTCAGTTAAGTTCCATTAACAAACCCACAATGTATTTCAATAGTCCGATTTTGATCTTACACAAGTTGTTGCCATTACAAGTGTCAGATGAAAGCAGTTGTCATCTAGACATAGTTAATTTTGAAGAACATTATTTAATGATTCTCATTCACGACATCGCTGAAGACCTTCACGTTCTCATTTCTGGTTGCCTGTGGCTAGTTTGTTTTCACCAAAAAGCAAGCAGATATTCTGATGTTGGAAACTTGGAGGGGGGGCAGGGGGACAAATAAGATCTGATACTGCTTGCAACATCTATAGACAGGGAAAGTGACAATTTTATTGGGTAAATAAAACTTAAAAAATTAACTTTTGCCAAAACAAGTGAAATTAAAGTTTTAAGGTCTAAATTTATTTTCAAATAAAATGATTTGCATAAATGAGAATATATTGCTTTAATCCTTCCACTGTTTACTGTTTTGTTGTTTGTTTTTTTTCCTAGCTGCGAACTCATCTGAGCCATGTACACAAGCATCAGCACCAGCAGACAGCCATTAACCTGAACAATCCTGCCTCCCAGGCCATGCATCTGGAGACCCGTCTCGTTCAGCTGGATAGTGCTATCAACATGGAACTCTGGCAGGTAGGTTAACATTACAACACTATCACTGATGGAACACTGTTGAGATTGAAGTTCAGGCTAAAGTTGTCTTGAGAGTGTTAGTGGCTCAGAAGGCCAAAGTTTAGTTGCTTTTAATGTCCAATAATATCAAAGGAATGGGCATATAGTGTTGCCCATGTTCTATCGTGCATATAGGATGGGCATATAGTGTTACTGATGCCACATAATATCTGTAGAATGGGCATAAAGACTGTAAAGTGTTGCCCATGGCCCATTATATCCAAAAATGGGTATATAGTGTTCAGTCATATCTATAGACTGGACATATTATGTTACAGGTGAAGCTTGCTATATGCCAAGTTGATTTAATTCCATTTTAATGTAATTTATAATGAAAATACAATTGCCAGTTTGTGCTACTCATTTTTACGCAATCGCTGGTGCCATGTGTTGTGACTTGCATGCATGTACACGCAGCTAAATGCTTGTCAATGCAATGAATTATATGTATTTGTTTGAAATTCATGCATAAATAATTATTACTTGAAAGCTTGGAGGTTTATAATTTGCCCAAGAACTTACTTAATTACAAGTATTCGGTGCGGAAAATTACTTTTGAATGGTGTTCAGCATTATGAGGTTAGTGTTAGGACTGGTCGACCTGGTGTCAGGAGAATGCGACTGGGTGGAATATGATGCTACATGTCTGCGGCATGATGCCCAAGTACTAGACATCGCTATAAACTGCCACACTGCAGATGTGATAGCGATATGGCTGAAATTTTTTTAAATTAGGTTAAAAATCGCAATTCCACACACACACATACTTTTGATTTATGCCATTACCTCAGGAAGGCATCTTTGTTGCAAATCAAGCATCAGCTGTGCTTGTGTCCATTCTTTACATTGTGTTTTATCATCAGTTTCATTTCTGCTGAGTAATGTTTGATGGAGTTCATACAATAACACCACATTTCATATGGGGCTTTATATTCAGACAAAGACCTGCCAGCCCTTTTGATTTGACTAAGTTTATGGGGATGGCCATTAAAATACAAATTTTCAGAATAATAGCATGGAAGTAAGATTATTGCAGTAAGATTCAGATACTGATATATCTGTGTTTGATTCAGATCTGAATTTCATATTAGAATCAGTGGAGATGGTCAGCGAACCAAACTAATTGTACGGGAGTACATCAGATGCTTTAAATTGAACATATTTCAAAAAAAAAAAAAGGGACAATAAGCCTCTTAAAAAGCTTTAAATCTTCATCACAGAAAAATAAAAAAAGAATTCAGAATTCATGGGAGAAAAACTGTAAGGGCAACAGTTAAATTTATTGGACATCATATGTTGATTTGAGTATGTCTCATGCTGAAAGAGATAATTGCTGTTGTCTCATGAATTTGAAGGGGATAAAAAGTCAAGGACACTATTTCCATAGTAATCCAGAAAAAAGAAACCATAAATCCAACATGACTAAAATCAAGTTCGACTCTATTTCAAACATCAGGGTGGTATTTTCTGTGCCACAGGATAGTCCTTTAATATTTTTATTCTAAATGTTTTATAAAAAAAATTCCCCAGTTCAGTCTATGTATTTACTAAACTGTATATTTATTGCTAAAAATCATTTGTATGTAGTGTATTGTACAGTCAAATGTAAACAGCAGAGGGAGATACTTTGAGTTGCACCTCTGATCTCTCAGATATTTACCACAGCCAGTATGATGCCGCCTTGTCCTTGGAGATGTGACCACAAGTTTAAAAAAGGAGTCACTTAATTTTGGTCATTCTGGATTTACAATGATTTTTTTCTGGATTACTTTGAAATTGCTGTCCTTAAAATGAGCTGTCTTGACGCAGATAACTAGGCATTCATTCATACGGCCTGATTTTGTAAAAAATATTTTAAATGGCATATTTTTATATTTCACCCCTACCCTCCTTCGACCATGTTGCATATGCACACACACATATATATGCGTGATGTGGGCCCACCCCCTGTCTTCCATTTGCATACTACATTGATAGAATTTCACAGGCCTTTGGTTTAATTACAATCAAGCAGAATTTAATAATAGATTGGGAAAAAGAAAAATTCGCTCACATGCACCTTGTGTAGAGGAATTGGGTCAGTCCTAAGGATTCTTCTAGTTATTGTATTTCCTTTATCTTAAAAACCACCTTATTCCTAAAGTAAACTTCTCCAAAGCTTGTTTATGGATGGATAATCCATTTGCCCATTTCCTGGGACAGGCTCAAAATTGACATGGGCAGGCTCAGGTTTGCATGGTACTTTTCTGTGGGAAAATAAAAGAATAGAGGTCATGCTCAGTTTGTTTTGCTCAGTGATCTCCAAGTTTTATACTAGGTGAACTTGTCATGGTACCTTCATCTACACCTTTATTAAGCATTTATACGCACCACATTCTTCGCTTACATAAACATCTGATATCTGATTCATCTGTTGATCCTTTATTTCATGATACACTGTCAGAGTCTGTTACTTCATCTTGTAGTCATTGTCAAGGTCAGTCTCACATATTTTATTGTGCAGGCATGATAATGTGAATGCTTACTATCTAAATCGAGTGTTGATGAGTAAAGAATATTTAAATTAATGTAGTATTTGTAAGTATATGGGGTTCACCAACTTTCAAGTCCTAACCTAGTCACACAGCAGGCGAGTAGGTTTCTTCCTAAACAGTTTGCTGACCAGTGAAACTGCCTGGCCGCCTTCCTGATTTCATTGAAAATGGCATGTTTTAATGTATGTCAGATTTCAGAGTGATTAGGCAAAAATTATTATTGACAAAACCTGTGAGATTTCTGTTTAAATTGTATTTGGAAAAAAAAGGCACTTGTCTCTAATGATGAGCTATTTTGATTTCTCTAAAAGCACAATTGTTACTCAGTAACTTTCATTTCAAGACCCTTAACAGAGCCAGTTCTCTGTCTCTCATGTTGTCAATTCATTCATTGAGAAAGTTATTCACTAATAACAAATTATAATGTAGAAGCATATTAACTTGGATGGCTTGCTTCATGACAACACTAGCTTCAGCTTATTAGATGAGTGTACTGAATGTGATGTTTGTGTATCTGAACCACATGCATGCAATTGATGCAACCTGGTTTTGTGTATAAAAGAACAGGTTACTATCTATATGCAATAAAAAATATCTTTCCACCCTCCTTGATTGAGCTATAGCGAGAGCTGAAGCTACAGGACCTGGTATGTGCACTCAGAAGCTATGCAAGGCACATGGGGAATGTGTGAAGTTGTACTGTGAAAGGCTCTTCTTAACAGCTAATAAAAGTAAAGGAGATATATCCCCTCAAGCTTTGGCCGCTTGGCTGAAGTGGTTTATTAGATTGGTATGTTCTGAACTATCACAGGATCAGGTATGACTCAAAGATTAGAGCTCACAAAATACAAGCATCAGAGAACAGAAACCCCCCTCACATGAATATAAATGCATCATCTTTATTCATGCTGCCATCATGTTGGGAAAGTCATCCAATCATTAGAATAGTCATTGTATTCCTGCGATGTGAATTGTTCAGAGATGGAATGCTGAAGCATTTCCTCCTCCCATTACCTATTCTTCAGATGTTAATGTAACCAGTTAAGATATTTGACATGGAAAGTAAAATTTGTTAAGTTTGTTTCTCTGACAATGCTTGCCTCATAACATTCCTTTCAATCTGTCTTGCCATTCTCCACATATGCAACCATTGTAGGTGTTGCTCAGAATTGCATTCATTAACATTGGGATACAGTTGGGCACATAGTGGAGGCTAAGGAGGTTAATCTGTAAGAGTTAGTTCCCTTATTCTTTATGATTGTATGGACAAAATGATGTTTTTCATATTTCAAGGAGAGCTGATTTGGAGTTTGCAGAGGTTATTTACTAACACTAATATGGTCAAATACGTATTCTTGGAGAAACATAATTTACTTAAAAGGATCACTTTCTCTTTGACCACTTTAGTGGGAGAATACCTGACTCTTGATAAATGAAAATCTGCTTGGGACTTGATTTATAAAATTGGGACTCATGATGGGACCCTCAAAACTATAAGTGTGAGAAGAAACTTGTGTGATTTGCAGGAGGCATTCAAGGCAGTGGAGGACATACATGGCCTGATCCAGCTATCCAAGAAAGCCCCTCGTCCATCACTGATGGCCAACTATTACCAGAAGCTGGGCCTAGTTTTCTGGAAGTCTGGAAACCCTCTTTTCCATGCCAGCACCCTGCATCGGCTCTTCCATCTCTCCAAGGAACAGAGAAAGAACTTGACCCCAGAGGAACTTCAGAGGTTATTGCCATCACATAATGAGCATTAGTTTAAACTCTTCACCAATATTTTAAGATATTTCCAAGTGAAAACTTTTCTTTGAGTTAATTTTTATCATTTTTGTATGTGGTTGCATTATACAGCTCATGATAGCAGTAAATTCATTATTGAAGTTAGACTGTGCAGCAAATTTGTAATTAGTAATCAGTGGATATTATCTAAAGATATGCAGAAAATGTTTTAACATGTATACTAAGCTTGTAAAAAAAATAATCGTGCATCCAATTTTAGAAATGTTCTGAATTTTTCACCTAGTTTCATATTTATGTGCAACAATTTAAAGAATAAAGTTGTCTATCACAGAATGGCATCACGTGTGCTGTGTGCTACACTTGCTGTTCCTATCCCAGCCTCGCGGAATGCAATCGATGCCCTTCTGGAGATGGAGGAGAGCACAGTGGAGAAGACGAAACGATTGGCAACTCTTCTAATGCTGCAGACCCCACCCACTAGACAGGGACTCATCAGGGACATTGTAAGTCTTTTACTGTTTGTGTGATATAAATACATGATAACACTCAGGGAGATAGAAATACATGTAACATGTGCTGCATACTGGCTGTCCAACAATCCATAAAGTCATAAACCTGTTGAGAGTTACATATGGGAATATATTGTGTGTCAATTAATTTGACTAGTTTATTGCAGACTAAAGATGCGTGTTGTTTTGAACTAGTTTGGTCAGAATGGACACCAGAAGCTCTCAGATACAGCTTTTTTGTCATAGATGTTTACAATAACTTGTGCTTGAAGATACATTTGTGTATAGTCTATCATGTGAAATATGGTCCCGGCTTGGCATGTATGGAAGTAATGATCACATATAAAATCTCTTCATTGTTAAGTTCATAATACCTGCAGTGTAACAATATGGTTTTTCCTGTGTAAAGTTGTTTATCAATACTGAATTAACCGTTGTATTGAAACGAGTTATTCCAGATTTTTGTTGGACAGGTTGTATGTACCATTAAAGGAATACTAACAAATAACTGGTCTATATATTCTTTCCCACTTTAATTTGACCAAATATTGTTTGCCACATATCTTAAGATATTGTGAATTATTGTGCATCTTGTTAATGGCTTTACCAATAGTAATTAATCGTCACAGCTTCAGTACATTAATTAAATGATTAAGTGTTCGTTTACAATCATGCAAGTTTTTTTTTTTTTTATGTTTAACTTCTCTGACAATTTATGTGGCTCCAGAGGAAGCCAAGTTTCATTTTGTTGTTTTTTTTAAGGCAAAGTATGGAGTAGTGCAGCATGTACATCCAGAGCTTCAGAACTTGTATCGCAACCTGGAGGTTGAATTTCACCCCTTACGGCTCTACTCCCGTGTCAAGTCATCCATTGAGTTCATCACACAGAATGATGAGCTAGCCCAGTATGTTCCAGCACTGGAAGATATTATTGTCACAAGGGTTCTTAGACAGGTTAGTCGTATAGTGTACTCAACAGATTTGACTTTGTTAACATTTTTAGAACTTCTTAGGTAGATGGTAGCATTCCTGTCTTGTGTCATTGTACGCCTGTCTTAGAGGACTTAAATGCATGCATTGAAACAGCTGCGCCTGCAGCTTTGAATATCTGATCAAGATAACCTGTCTCTGTAGCAGTTTATTGATCAGTAGTGTAATAGAACTGTATCAAAAGAACCAATAAATGAATACAAATATCTTAAGAAGTTTATGTTCTGTGGGAAAAAAAACTTGAATGGTTTGGGGCTGTTTTTGTATGGTTTGCATCATGTAGCATTTGCATTAGACTTTTTAAATAGCACTAAAATTTAATAGTAGAGAGGAGAGACAGGAAATACACTTTGTGCAGCTGCTCTGTTTTATAACTGAATTCTACCCATGCCCACCTCTTACATAAAAATTAACTGACCTGAATGCAAAAATGGTCATTTAAAGGCTTGGCAGTAATGCTATATAAGGTGACCTAATGACTAAAATGCTTTTTCCTGCAGGTTTCCCAAGTGTATCAAACCATAGAGTTCTCCAGATTTGCTGCCCTGGTTCCCTTCACCACCAAGTTCAGGCTGGAAAGGATCATAGTCAATGCAGCTAAGATGCTGGAACTGCAGGTAATTTTCCATATCTCCTAGGGAGGTTTAGATCATGTGTATCATCTTCATACAGTTAGCCATGGTTTACATGCATTCAGATCCAAGTATTATAGTTGACAATCTATGTAAAGTTTTTTTACAACCAAATAAAGTGAAAAGGGTGTTAGATTGATTAACATGCTCTGTGTTTAATATGAAGCCATTTGTACATTTTTAGGTAAGGATTGACCATCGTAACAGCTCACTAAGTTTTGGCACAGACCTTGGTGTGGCACACAAGGAGGAAGTTCCCGAAGGTCCATACATCCAGAGCATGCCCAGTGAGCAGATACGCAATCAGCTGACCTTCATGGCCAGTGCACTTCACAAGGCCATCACCATTCTGCAACCAAAAGAACACAAGGTTAGTCTATGTATTTTCAAATACATTGCTGCTATTACTTTTCTTTGTTTTATGAACATGTTTAATTTACTTTTGATTGGGAACAAAACTTATTTGTTGACCAAGTTGATACAGTGTGACCCCGTGTTAACATGGTAGTTGGGAGCCATAGAATCCGACTGTGGTATAGACCGAACCGTGTTATAAACAACCAGGTCAGTTAGCTGAAGAAAATAATGCATGTACTCCAAAAAAAAAATTGCCCGGGGGGGGGGAGCTATTTTATCTGGGTACATTTTTAAAAAAGGAATTAGCCGTCGTTTGGTCGATTGTAGTTATTGTTCCTTCCTGCCTGTTGAATAGACGAACAGGTAAGGTGTGGTAGCAGAGTGAAGCTGCCTTCCACGCATGCATCAGAAATTTAACAAAGGGTCAACGGACAATAGAGGTGCAGATGATCTAGTCTGATGACAGGAATTACTACAGAAAATATGAGTGTTCTGAAGGATTTAATTCTGAGTGAAAAGAAGAGGAATTTTAATTACCATCCACATACAAGTGTCAGTCGATGTAAATATATTAATTACTATCGAGGGGCCGAAAATCCGACGAAAGATAGATTACGAGATAATGCCTCGTCCGGTTGATCTCCACTACCAGAATGTCAATAAAATCAGCGGATATCTTAAAACATAAAGTACTCATACTAGATGTCAACATAAGCGGATTATGATATAACAATGCATTGTTACAGTGGTTTGTCAATATGGACAAAGAATTTGTTTATGTAACAATAGATAAATTTCAGTGCATTTTATATCAAGTTTGCGGCTTCCTTTCATGGGGCCTCTGAATTTCTCCACTCCAAACCAATGGCTGTATATACAGGTTTAAACAGCCAGCAATGTTGCCAATAAAATAAAAATCGCTGTATATTTTGGCGCCAATAAGAAAAAAATTGCAGTTTGCAACATTGGCGAAGCTCTGTGCGAGTACAGAAAAAACTTTTTACAACATTTAAGAAGAAAAACATAAAAATTCAGGAGCCACGCCACGATCGGCTTGTATTATTCATATGCAATCTCTTCCCCAAAATGATAATAAACTTTTTACGTTTTTTTTCATACTTTTAAGAAAGAATTTTTTTCGATGTACGAGAACAATACATGTATATAAAATTTCGGGAGCCACTTCACGACAGTGTTATATCTGAATTCGTGTTATAATGGAGCGTGCTATAGCGGGTTCACACTGTACTAATTGTAATGCATAATTCAGATAAAATAAGTTATGGAGGCTCAATAAATGGCATAATTTCAATGTCAGAATTTTTTGTGTTGTATTCAGAGCTTTTGAAGTAATATTATGTACATCATTGCCCCTATTTTATGATAGACATTGTGATGCAGATTACTTGTTATAAAATGTTATGATGTATTCTGACATTGCCACCAAGACTCTTGTTCACCCAGAAATTCTATCCTTTGTCAAGTTGCCAATATGTAATTGTTTTTAGGTTCAGCGAGAGGAGTTGAAGTCCCAGATTGTCAACAGTTACAAACTTACTGCCAAGAAGGAACATTCTCGCATCCTGGAGAGACGACAGATCATTGAAAACCGGAAAGAGGAGCTGGAACACCTCAATGAAGAAAGAGTAAGTTTATGGAGAAAGTCAGTCCATGCAACTAACTATTGTATTTAAAAAAGTACACTTTCATTGATTGAACTTTTCTTCACAAACACTAAACATTTCCTGCCAGCATTTTGCTAAAATTTCATACTAGTTTGCTTTGTCATCCAATGCAAAATCCATAAGGTTGTACTCTATGACATATATTTTTTATATCTGGTTTAAATGCTGATTTTTGTTCATTGCAAAGAAAAAATTACACCTCACCCCCATTTTTTAATATTTCTTTTCTCCAAAAGCTGGGGCAGAATTTCACTACTTGATTTAAAATTAAGGAATAGACTTTGTGTATGAAATGCATAATTTTGTTGTTCACTGAAGATGGTGTTTGATCTTAAACTTCTTGTGACCCCTCTGCAAGCAGTGGGGTCCTTTTCATTTTGTTCTGTCCTTCCAATCATTCAGCCATCCTTCCATTGATCTCTTCAGAGAAGTTTGTTAGCAAGATAACACAAAAACCACATGATGTGTCCAAATTATATTCAACATATATTTGTAAGCTTATGTAGAATGCCCTCTTGGAATGTCTGTCCAGTACTGCAGTGATTAAATTTTCTTCACATTTAAAAACTTGTTGAACTCTACTTTTTGGAGGATAAAACAGACTTGAATGGGATAGGGAGTGGGGAGGTTGATGTATAGGTATACATATTTTACTAACAGTATTCTGGTTAAGCGTAAATGTTGTCCGGTTTCAGTGTCAGAATGCATAGGAAGTTAATTTGAATGTCTTTCTCTGTTCAGGAGCAGCAGGAGTACCAGGCACAGGAGGTGCAGCGGCGTCGGGCCCTGGAGCAGGAGATGGCAAGATTGGAACGTGAGGCACAGGAGAGAGAATTGCAACGCAGACAGGAGGAGACAAAAGAGATTCAGAAACGACATGCGTTGGAGAGAATTGAGCAACTGAAAAAATCTGACCTGGGAGCTAAAGTTGTTCAGAACATGGATGAAGAGGTAAGATTTTATACCCTCACCCTCGCTGTGTGCAACAGGGGCATCTTTGTTCGGTCAAGTCCGTCCATGCATACATCCAGAGAAGCTTGTTGGCAAGAGTTTCCATGAATCGCTCTGCATAGATTAATAAAAATTTGCTCCCCTATTCATATCAATACATTTGTGTTGTTTCTTGTTGGTTGTAACAGCACTTTCAACATATTATCACGCCAAGAAAATGGTAGCCAGTTGTCTTCCACAAGACACACTGAGTAGCCAACCCAGGCTGGCCTGGGTGGGTATTGAACCCACGAGTCTTAGAGCCTAATTCTCTGCCAACTGAGCTACAGCAACTCTTATAGCCATACATAGACGACTTAATTATATTTTCATCCTGTTAGAGCAGTTTTTATGCTGACACTGCTTCCAGAGGTGGCATCTTGAATTGGTCTCATTTGTCCATCTGTATTTACATACGCAAGTATGTCCATTGGAGAAGCTTGTTGGCAACATTGTACAAACACCACTCAGCAAAGACCAATTAAATTTGGCAAGTATATTTATAAGCATAGGTAGATGACCTATCATATTTTTTTCTTGCCATTACTGCAATGTTTTCATTTTCTTTTTAAAACTTTCAATACAATTGTAAGATGCACCAAAAATCAGTTGAGATACACCCATGTAAATTAATTGGCATGTTTGTATTTATTTGTATATTAGATATTTTAGTTAACGATAGCCATTTTTCACATTTTCACCTCTAGGTCTTTTGTCAATTGTCTGCCTGTTAGCACAAGTTTATCACTAAAGTACTTGGAGAATTGCCATGAAACTTTATGTACTCTTTCATCCCATGATCTAGTTGGTCCTGTATGAAAGTGTTGCTGTTCAGACAATTGGCAGGTGGCCTTATTGCAGTTGCAAAACTTTTTATTGCTACTCCTCCAGAATGGATGATTATATCAACATTGGGTTTTCACTAGAAGACTTCTTATGATGTCTAGTTGATCCTTTGTGAAAATGGTGCTGATCTGATGGCCAGTATAGCAGTTGTGTGTGGCCACCACAGCAGCCATCTTGAAACTCTCTTTATCACTACTCAGGAAAATGGAAAGTTATATTGAAATGGTGTTCTCACTAGAAGCCCTAAAGCCCTCTTGTGTTAGTTAGTTGGTCCTTAATGAAAATGGTGCTTGATATGGCTGCTGCAGTTGCAGCTTGAAAATCATATTGTCTCAAGTCCTGATTCAATGGACATATTGGCATGGATTCTTTACTAAAAGACATGTTCTTCTTCATGTTGTGGTGGGGTTTAACGCCATTTTTCAGCACATGATAGGCTATGCATGGTGGCCAGTATTAATGGTGGAGGAAGAACCCACGATAAACCCCAGTAAGAGCCACCAACCCACAAGAAGCTACTTGCAAGCTTTCTCACAGGCCCACATTGGCCAAATCCTAGACTCAAACCCACTCAGACAGAGGTGAGATGGCAGTGATCCATAACAGAGAGCACTTTAAACCACTCAGTGCCCCCTTGTTTTGTTGATCCTAAATTAAACCGAGATGGTTTCAACATTCAGCAGTTAAAAGGAAGAAATGGCATTATCTTGAACTGTCGAAATTCTTTTCACCAAAATGAACATCAGCCCTTTTGAGAGGCTGTTGATTCTTACACAAATGGTGAGGCATGTATTGTTATGATATCCATCTGTTAGTTTATACTTTTTTGAGCTATACCATTAGTTGGCACCATATAGTTACTGTGATGCTGAGGTGCCATAAAAAATTAAGTCTTTCACCTCTTTCATTTCGACATAGGAACTCCGGTTGTGAATGGTGGGCACATGGGTTGAGGACAAATTGCTATCAAATAGATGCTCCATTTATGATGTTGAAATACAAAATAAAATCCCAAATATTCACTTTTACGTTGACACTACCTCATGCATTTCAACAGCCAGTGTCCCAGTATGTGCATTTCCATATGTTTGATTGTTCTTTATGTTGAATAACTGACATCATCCAAGAAATGCAACTAGATTACAGCAGAGTGGCTTGATATGTAAAACTGGTCCTGCTTGTCACATGGTTTTTAAAATTGGTTATGTGCATCAGCTATGCTTGATTTATTCTAGGAAGCTTAACCAGAAAGCTGTTAAATTGTTTTGTTTTGCACATGATGTGCAGCAGTTTTGAGGAATTTCCCAAGCCAGGTTTGGAAATGATATTGATGACTGAGAGTATTCATTCCTTGCTGATATGATGTTTAAGTAAGAATTAAATTCTGTGTCCATGCACAGCCAATCATGGTACTCCATTCTCTCTTCATTTGCACAGCATTCTCAACCTGTTCATAAAAACCCCTTTTAACGATAGTGTACATTCTCTTAAATATTGTTCCTGCAATGATCTGTTCATTCCTAAAATTGTCAAAATGAGCTGTTAGTATTTGATGGCATTCTTAGATGAAGTAGCAGTAACTTGCAAACTTTCTGTATCTTATTTAATGTCTGAAAGTTTCTTTTGAGCGCAGACTTATACTGAGGAGCTTTGTGAATATATTGACTGGTCACTAGGAGTAGTCATCTCTCCACTGGCATTATGGTTAGAGCATCCCATTTTCGATGCAGGAGATCATGGGTTCGAACCCCGGTCAAGTCATACCAAAGACTTTAAAAAATGGTACTTGCAGCTGCCTTGCTTGATGCTCAGCATTAAGAGGTTAGTGTTGGGACTGGTCGGCCTGGTATCAGGATGATGTGACTGGGTGAGACATGCTACATGTCTGTCGCATGATGCCCCAGTGCTAGACTTCACTATAAACTGTCACATTACAGGCATAATAGCGATATGACTGAAAAATTGTTGAAGCTTCATTAAAAATCCAAATCACATGCGCGCTAGGAGTGGACAGATATAAAGCTGATAACCATTGGTCATGAGTCATACTTGTAGAATTCACCTGGAACCATTACTGTATTAAACTGTAAGAACAAAGTCATTTTCAGTCAGTTTTATACCAGATTATAGTGTAATATCCAGCAGTGCTTATAAAGAGGTTGTTCTGACTCTTACTGTAATATGGATGAATGAAATTATTTCAGTGGGGAAGGAATTGCTGTTTTGTACTACCTGAGATTTTCACTATTTTAGATTAATCTATATGTCAAAAAATAGTATCTTTATCTTTTTCATTCAGGACCTTGCTAATATGGATGTTGAGGATATCATGGCTAAGCAAGTGGAACATCTGGAGAGAGAGAAACGAGAGCTCAGAGAACGCTTGAAAAACCAGGAGAGAAAGGTATTTCTAACCAAGTTTTAGAGACATGTAGTGGTGTTTAGCTGTCAAAGAAACAATACTGCCATATCCCAGAGTTGAAAACACTGACTTGACATACTATTAGACATGTAGCCATGAAGAACCAATTTAATCATGATCACATACATTATCAACATGACAGTTTATCAAAGGGTACCAAAAATGGTCAAAGTGAAGAACTGCTTACATGAACAAAAACAAAATTGTTTTGAACAGATGATACAAGGAAGTATGGTTACACTTTTTTTGTCTATTTAAAGTATTTGTTCATTACACCTTATGAATTTTGTTCTCCTGCACCTGGGTGGGTGGGTGAGTGGAACTTTGTGTGTGGATACTTCTTGCTTAGTGGGACACTCAGGCACTAAAAGCGGGTTCATGTGACCTATACTTCATGCTTTGTTTTTATGCATCATGGGACTTGCCTGTGTACTGTTTACTTTGGGACCATGTTGTTTTGTGTCAGAATAATTTTGATGAGCTAAACTTTCTTCTGTCAAAGTTGGTCACGTTGACTAATATTTCTTGTGTCATTGTCTTTAGTATAGTTTTGCATTTCAGTCAGTTTCCCATGCAAAAGGAGGTGGGGGTGGTGGGGTGTTCTGTGGTCATATTCCTGTTGTATATTAGTAATGAAATGGTCATTTGATATAAAATTTGTAAGAAGCACGTTCCGTGTCCTGTAACCATTCCCCAAAATCTGTAACTCTTAAGGTCTAGTGTCAGCAAGGCAACAATTTTAGTTGGACATCTGAATTTGTCTTTTTATATCAAGGAAGTGTATATGTCGTTATAGGATAGCAATTTAAGTAGGTTCAGAGTTGCAACCGAGAAGTTAGGTGTATGGAAGTCAGGAATAAACCTTGGGGCCAATATCAGTTGTATGTATAATTTTTTCATGTTCAATAGTTACTATGTTATTACCCAAGGGCCAAGTTCCTGCAGTTAAGAACAGACCCAGAAGAAGTCAAACACCAGTTCTCAGACATGTTAGTCACATAATTTGGGAGTTATTTTAAATTCATGTAACACAACCCCCATCCCTTCTATCATCCCTCTGTGGCTATTTAAAAATTTAAAGCATGTTGTGCACATTTAAATATCCCTCCAGTCATATCCCAACATTTGTAAATCTGTCTTGTGTGGTGTAGGATGAATTTCATGACATCATTAACACACACACCCGAACAGGCAAGACAATAGAATTCTAGCTTTCTCTTTGTGCAGGGATAAATGCAATATTTTTTTTTTGTTTTAGATTGACTATATGGTTCGTGCACGGAGACTGGCAGAAATTCCCATCCTGGAGAAACTGTATGAAGAAGAGAAAGTCAAGGACCGAGAGTTTTGGGAGAAGCAGGAGATAGAAAGGGTGAGTTCATAGGTCCTCCCAGATTGAAGGCAAAAGGAACAGTCAGTCTCTTACAAAGTTCAAACAATCAGCACATAAATATAAAAAGAAATAATCAAATTTTTTGCTATGCAGGGGGGAAAAAAGCAGTAAAGACATCAGTTGCATTTAGTCATGGTGATTTTATTGCTAACAGCTTCTGCAATAATAAAGATGAGCAATAATATCGAATTGAGATAACTAGCAAGAAGTCCAGCGTGTCCACCACAGCAGCCATCTTGAAAATCTTATTACTGCTATTCCTGAATGAATAGTCCTATTAACATTAACTAAATGACTTCTTGTGAATGAATAGTCCTATTAACATTGACTAAATGACTTCTTGTGATGTCTTGTTGGTCCTAAATTAAAAGGCAGCTGATCTGATATATTGATCATTTTGTCATTATTCCTCCTATATGGATGATCACTTGAAGACTAAATGAAAATTGTGCCTTCTCCGGACTAAGATCACGGTTATTTTCCCAATATAATCCACACATTTATTTCTTTGTCCTGAACTTTCTGGTGTGTCCAAATCCTAATAAATTGTACGTTAATCAAGGTATCTTGAATGAGCACGGTGAAGTTCTTCTCATGGGTTATCCAGCATTCTTTTGAGAACTTGACTAAACAAGATAAGTTTTGATGGGTAATAGATTTCACTCCTGGTCAGCGTCAGTGCTTATATCATTAAGATCTTGGACAGGTTTGATGAGTGAGATACGTGTATACTAATGAGGTAATCTTGCATTAGATTGACGGAGTTTGGAATCACTAGAGAGGTCATATGTCTGATCAAACATGAATAATGGGCTTGTATCATTAACTTCTTGGGATGGGTTTGATAATGAATGAGATCCATGTATGTTAATGATGTAGTCTTGCATCTGATTGTTTACCACTCTGTAAGCCATATTTGTGATCCAGATTTGATCAGTTTGGAATATTTATTGAATATATGGTTTTCACGCTATCGGGAAAAAGTCAATGATAATTTTTTTCCCGACCATGAAAACTCCTTAAATTTTGAAAATATTGATGAAAGTCTGGGAAACACCAGAGAATTTTCCGCCACTGCTTGACGCCCGAAACAATTACTTAATGGAGTCCTAACTGAACTGATCCAAGTTAAATTTATTGAGTTCTGTCCAGAATGGATTGTTTGGGTGCTTGCTATAAACAAATTTGTTGAGTCAATCCAAACGTTCGGTGCATTAGATTCATCTAGTAGATATTTTCCACAGATAGGTCGAATATTCATATTTTTCCTTACATGGAGGTATGAAAGCCAGTATAGCATCAGAAGAGGCTAACATGTTGGTGGCAAAGCTTAGCCGCTTACCAGATGGCCGTTGTTAAATGACGTCATACCTGCATGTAATCGATATGGAATTATTTATTTTCTCAGAAATTGAGAGTATTAAAATCTTTGTTGTTAATCTGCTAAAAGACCAGATAAAACTACAGCATTCATTATATTTGACCTGGTACGTGGATTTGCATTGCTAGTCGCACGAGTACACAAATCTCACAACTCACATTTTCAAATGTTGTAGAAAGAAAAAAAAACATTCAATGAAAGTTGTATACCATTTGTAATAAGAACACAGAAACGAAAGAACACAAAATTCTCTCTCTCTCTTTCTCTATCTCTCTACAGTAAAACCTGTTATGAGAGACTGCCCCTTCTGCCAACAAAAAGTGGTCTCTCAAGACAGGTGGTCTTTCATAGCAGGTTTGTACAAAAATTCGTTTCCAAGGTCCAGTTTCAGAACAATTTCAAGAAAAATAACCACAATCACTGTACATAAATTCTATTCTTTATTAGTAGTTGTTGCTAAAATATTGTATGCATTCATCTAAAAACAAAATTATATTGTAATAAAGATATCCTTCTATCATTAAACATGAAATCACATTTACATTTGAAGATCACATATTTTAGCATATGAAATTGTTTCTGAATTACTCGTTTTCCTTTATAACAACCTAAATTTATTTTACCAACGTTTAAACCACTTTTTTGCGAGTGGTCTGCACTTTTTCACTTCTTTCAGTTACAATAATTATTTTCTCCAGCATTAAAATTAGTCTCTTTTTAGTTGGAGGTTCGTCCATTGTTATTAAAATTATAGGTGTTAAAATTATTAGTGTTCAGTTGTAATATCGAATGTAAAAACGGTGGCTGTGGGAAAATATGAAAAATCTATACATGTGCATTGCATATCTAACAATTAATAAAAACAAACAAAAAAAAACAAAACAAACAATTATCTCATCCATAAACAGGACCATTTACTCAGTGACAAAAGTCAACGGCTTCATTAAAAGATGACATACAGGGATTAACTCTGTAAGCAGTGTGTAACCCGGTCACAGCAACTTGAATAGACGACAGCTTTGTGATTGGGATGTCATCACTTAACATGGGCGGGGGGAACAAACATCACAAGTCTTGAGCACTATCAATCGAATCCCACAAATGATTCTTTCTTGCTGGTTTAATAGACAATGACCTTATTCACCCTCGGCAATACCGATTAACTCGAGACAAACAATATACATGGCCACTTTGTCAACTTTGGCACTTCAGCGGCATTTCATGACATGTACATTAGCCTGGTTTATGGACTGTAGCATCTATCACCGGTAGCAACAATCCTTTTTTAATATTCCTTTTATGTTTGTTTTTGATCAGAACAATCTATACTAATCAAGCGGTCGTTGTAATAATTGATTACATAAAGGTTACTGGTGTCTGTCTGTTCTCGTGATACAGTTGTCATAGGGATGCCAGGTCCTACAACGGCCGGGAAGCAAGTTAAGTGCGGGAATAATTAGTCTGGTTCCCTGCTCTGTATGCTTTCTGCGTTCCTCACCCCTATACGAATAACGGAAAACAACACAGGGAGCATACGAAGCAGGGAACCAGGCTAGGAAATAATCTACATATACTTTAGTCTGGTTTACGACAGAAACTGTAAATCACTATAAGCCTAGCGGAAAAAATTCAGAGATCGGTAGCCAGCCTATTTTTTTATTTTTATTTTTTTTTTATATTTAGAACGGTATGAGCGGTCGTTCTTACAGGGATTAAATAAAGGTTGGTAGAGTTTATCCTCATTTTTTTGTGATGCGGTCGTTCATAGCAGTGTGGAAATGCATATTTTGCCAAGAAATCACGGTTGCTGGTCGCATTCAGCAGGTGGTCGCTCATAGCAGAGCGTTTATAGAATAAAATCGATCCATGCATTACGATTGTGGTCGTACATGACAGGTGGTCGCTCAAAGCAGAGGTCGCTCATGACAGGTTCTACTGTATGTGTGTGTGTGTATATATATATATATATATATAGAGATAGATATTTTTCCATGAACAACTACTGGGATTTTGTTGTATCACATGACTACCACATTGCTGTGCTCTCTGCTTGATGAATCTGACTGGCCAGATTGCTGCAACAGTGACTGGTTTCTTGTCATTGTTATCGAAATAAATACGTTGATAATTATATGTTCTTTCTGGCTTTTACAAAATGTGGGTTCGAGTCTAGGATTCGGCGAATGTGGATATGTGAGAAAGCTTGCCAGTAGCTTCTTGTGGGTCGGTGGTTCTTTCCGGGGGTTTCCCAGTTTCTTCCTCCGCCATTAATACTGGCCGCCATGTATAGCCTATCATGTGCTGAAAAATGGCGTTAAGCCCCACAACAACAACAACAACAACAACAACAAAATGTATCAGCATAGCTGCCAACTGTCCCGTTTTTTCCGTATTTGTCCCATATTTTGGACCTGAATACGAGTACGTTTTTTTGTGTGCAAAAAATATGTTTTTTAATGTAAAAAAAATAATAATAAATTTCCTTGCAATTTTCAGTTTAGAACGGGCACTCAGTTCCATTCTGATAGAAATGTATCGCATGTATATAGGAATACAGTTCTACAATATGATTGGTTCATTCGAAATCGAGGTTTCCTATCGATTTCATGCAGATATAGGTCATTATAACATACATAGTTTAAATTTTCTAGGCCTGCTGGTAAATAACTACCTTATGCCACTACCACACGGTGATGGCAAATTCTAAATTTTCTGTATGCAATTGCTCTGACCACACACCCCAACCTAAATGTTCAAATGTGAAAAATGGGGTGGAATATTCAGAGGAAACCCAGGTTAGAAAATGGACTGCTATTCATTGTAAGCCAAATTTTTTTGTCCAAAATGTCTCAGCTAAATGTTGCCACGAAACTATTACACAGTGGCATGTAGCTTAAAACATTGGTTTCAGATCTTAAATAGAATGCAGGAGAAATCAGAAATTGTCATCCCTTGTATTATATATATTAAAAACCGATACTAGCTCCTGTATCAATACAGGTTTGGGGACTGGTTTATCGAATTACAAGAAGACAAGTTGATTTTACAGAAATGTCTGGTCTTGTTTATGCAACAATACAGTATATAATTTTGAAGGTCTTTTGTCAAAATTTAAATCAACCCTTATCTATGTGTTGTTTTAAATGAATAATTTTTAATGAAATCGTCTTAAGGACTTTATGTTGTTTTGAAAAATCTTGTTTGGGATTTTTTTGGCAGAGATAAATTCAGGGTCAAACTTTTTTGTTGCAAGATAAGATTATAATACTTTGCTGCTATTGTTTGTTTTTTTCATAGTGTGATAGCAAATGTTTAATTCGTATAACATACACAAACACACACACTCATTTTTAATATATCTATCATATATATATATATATATATATATATATATATATATATATATATATTGCTGTAGAATTCTTTAGAATTAAGATTTGAAAGGAAACAAAACTAATTTATGTTCATTATGTTTCCACATAGCAACATAAAGCATGGCAGCAAAGTAAAGTTAGCAATTTTATTCTGCACATTGAAATGACTTTACATGCCAAATTATAGGAATAGTTGTTTCATGTGATACATTTTTTGGTTTTGTGCATCTTTTCTGACTTAGATGTTTTGGAGAGTCTTGAAAGAGAAACATCTTTAGATTTAAAAATGCATATTTTATAATCTAAAATGTATTTTAATTCCATTCAATAATGGTCATGTGTGAACCTTGAAAAAATTAATTTCATCCTGGAAAACTCCTGGAAATTTACCTTTAGAAAAGCGTGGGAACCATGTATATACCTATCAATATTTATTCAAGAGAGAGCCAGAATTTTACCATTGTTTCCTAGAAGTATGATAAACATACTGATGTTTTCTGATTCTGTATCACCGTACTCACAAAATGAGGCTGGAACCACATGAGCTTAATTCATAAAAGTGTGATATTTGCGTGCACATCAGCTAATCAAAATGTAATTTGGTGTATGATTTAAGATGAAGATCATTGTAGAAAGGTTGAAATGTTATGCAGTTTCGTTTGTGTTTCAGTTATGTGTGGCAATTTTATTAAATCATATATGCCTTATAATGACTCTGATTTCATATAGAACAATGTTGGCATTTCTGCTAGTGGCTGCCTTGCTAAAAAATAACAGAATCCTTTTGCTGCCAGGAATTTTTCATTTGGCCAACTACCCAGGCATTTGGCTCTGAGATTTCTGCCAGGTGAGCAATTTTTGGGGCTTTTTTTTTCATCTTGCATCAACTTTTGGTTACCATTTATTTTGATTAGGCTTTTTTTCTAATTATAATCAGCCTTTGCAAGTTGTTGTGCTACATAGAATATCCCTTTAGTACTCCCTTTATTTGCAGATATAGAGATCTTTGTCTCGCTTTTCTGCCACTACAGCATTAACAGTTTGAAGACTGTTTCAGCAGATTAGAAAGTCATATATCTTGCATAATGGAACTGTTCACAAGTAAGAAAGAGTGTTCTTTGAAACACTTACTGTATTGTGATGAAGCTATATGGTTTTGTTCCACTTCTTAGACAAAAGACCTGTTTCATTGTAGATCGAGCGAATGAAGGAGGCACGTAAGCTGGAGTTGGAGACACGAGATCGGTTGCTCCGAATGCGAGAAGACAGAACGGAGTTCATGGAACAGCTCATGGAGAGAAGAAAGAAAACTTATAAGGTAGTGTGAGGAAAAAACTTGTTTCCTTTGTTGCATGTGATTTTTCAGATTTGCAGATAGGTTAATTTATGACTGCCAAATATGAAAAAATATTGATTGGCCCTGGCTTGAATTTTCATTGATTCTGTTGTGGATAAATTGAAGCTACTTGAAATGGGTGTTTATCAGCATATGTGCTGTTTTCATAGGATAACAAAGTCATTAAATGTCATGAAATAAATTTCATTGCATGAAATCTAAGTTTGATAATCTCTTCAATCCCTGCACAATCATTTGTATAAACTACTTGAATTAATTTCTGCTGCACATTTTAGGACAAAGTGGCAGATTTTGAGAAAAAGCTTACAGAAGAGCACAAGAAGCGACTTCTGGATCGTAAGGCAAAGCGTAAAGAGGAGCGTCGACAGAAGTATATGAAGGAAAAAGAGGAAGAGGAGCAGAGGATCAGAGATGAAGCTCTGCTGAGAGGTAGACAGTTAATGTTATCTTGTGTCTGGGATTTAATGAAAGTACAGGCCAATGCAATTTTGTATACAGATATGTTTTTAAGTGAAATTTCCTGAAATAGACTTCTTTGATCAACTTTATTAAAAATGTATGCCTTTGTGACATCTTAATGCTCTTTTTGTTTTGGAGCTTTACAGAATTTCAGCTCTTTCTTTTTTTTTTTTAAAGCAGTGACAAGTGCACGAATTTTGTAAAATTTCAGCTGTTTAGTGAACAAAAGAATCTTGATTTTGCAGTAATATGGATTTGACCTTTGCTTCCTTGAACAATTAACATTACTATTTTAACTGCCTTTCTGTAACCGTTATTAAAAATATCTTTGTAGAGCATGAGGAAAAGGAACGTCTTGAGCAAGAAATGCAGGAGGAGAGGGAACGGGAGTATCGGGAGAAAATTGAAAAACTAGAGCAGCAGGCAGCCAAACAGTTTGCCAGAGAACGTGAGATTGAGGAAAGAGAGGCAAAGAAACGTGAAAGTGACCACCGAGAAGTTGAGAGAGTGAGGTATGTTTAAATCTTCTGGGAAGTTCCACATTGCTTTTTATGCATGGGCCATATTCGCTGCAGGGTCATGATGCATGCAGTTTTGTTCCTATCTGTAAGCCATTTTGTATATTACGAATTTAGTTTCAGTTTTTGAAGGACCTTGTCGATTCTGCTTACATTTAGTGTGATCTTAGTTGTTTTGAGTTGGATTTTCACCTCATTCACACAAACATTGAGGTATGTCCCATGCTAGACTTAGAAGTTCACTGCATCTTGGACTTAAATTTATACAATTTGGCTGTATTGGTGGGGAGATCAGTGTCCTCAGAAACAAATATTGTTTCCAGTTTCCATGAAAAGTTAGACAACATTTTGAACCTAAAGTGTACAAAATGGTCTAAAAAAGTGAAAAACCTTGTATTACATTTACCGTGTTTGATTGACATGTGTCCTTTGTGTGAAAATGTAGACAAAGGTCTGACATCACATTTTGATCTTAGATCTGGCTTTACAATGATTGCTCTGAGGCTCATGTTATACACGAGTAAATGCTGTACCGACTGATGTACTTTGAAATCAGTCTCAGTGCTGTTAGCCTTCACAGACTCTTCATGGGCCTGCGAGTTTTTGTGACCTCAGAGTTGAAGTCCTAAAGTCAGAAAAATAACATTCATTGTGAAAGGGTTATTTTCCCCAGATTTTGTGAAAATGCTTTTGCAACGTACCTCTAGTCAGATTTGATCTAAACATGCTGGCACCATGACCTCTTCAATTTTGACAATGAATCGACTGTTTTCAGGGTGTGTCAGATGTGGTCTGAGACCTAGCCAACTCTGAATTGGAATCCACAGACACTGCATTATGTAAAGTGTAGGATGAATATAATTGATGCAGGCCAAGTGAAAGTTTACAAGTCACTTGCCCTGCAGGACCCATAGCCAGCTGAAACATTTTGGAACCCTGGTATTCAGGGTAGAGTGTCAACTGAATTGATCATCTGTGTTAAAAGAGCCACATGTATGTTGTGATAAGTTCTTTAAAACTGATACATTAGACTCTTCAGCTGCCAGTGCTTGGATGACATATGGACAAGTGGCCACAATTGTGGACAGGGCTTGTAAACTTCTGATGTCTCTTAAGGTAAGCTGGTTTGGATTTTGCATTATGACTGCTGGGTCACTGTGTGGTGATTACTGGGAGAAGTGGGGGATTGAAATATGCAGTTAAAAAGTGTGTGGATTTGCAGTGGCAAGCTGTTTTTGTAGTTATTCTAGTTTTGATTCTGATTTAATCCAGGGAGGAACGACGTGTCCCAGTTAGAAATGATGCAGGTAGAAGTGACCCCGAGGAGTGGAGACGTGGCGAGTCGTCTGAAGCCACATCAGAGAAAAAGGCCTGGAAACCAATCCCAAGCGATGGAGGATGGAGGGAGCGATTAAAGGAAAAACAAGAGAGCTGGAAGAAGGATTCAGATGATGGGTTGGTTTTCTGGGTTTTATTTACATTTTTATGCTTTTTGAAAATGTAAAACTTAGTTTAGTGATCACCTGCATACAGGGACCACCTGTGTTTAAAGGACTTGTATTTTTCTGTGCAATTGTTGAAAAATGAAGCACGAATATCACAACAATGCATTTAATTAGAACTAGTTTGGGTCCCATTTGTACATGAATAAATGACTTTTAATAAGACCACCTGTTTATAAAGACCACTTTAATATACAGTCCATTGAGATTTGGAATGGATTCTGAACTTTGCCATTTAATTGCATCGTATGGTGGGGACCTTTAATTGCATTGTACTGGTAGGAACCTTCTTTGCATTGTACTGGTGGGGATCTTTCAATTGCATCATATTGGCAGAGACATCTACCATGTAAAGAATCTTTACATCTGTACTTTGTAACCTCAAGTTGATACAAGTGATGCTGCGACTGCTCCGGTGGCCTAGTGGTTAGAGCGTCCGCCTCAGATGCGGGAGGTCGTGGGTTCAATCCCTGGCCGAGTCATACCAAAGACTTTTAAAAATGGTACTAACAGCTGCCTTGCTTGGCGCTCAGCATTAAGAGGTTAGTGTTAGGACTGGTTGGCCTGGTGTCAGGATAATGTGACAGGGTGGGACATCATGCTACAAGTCTGCGGCATGATGCCCCAGTGCTAGACATCACTATAAACTGCCATACTGCAGACATCGTAGCAATATGACTGAAAAATTGTTAAAGCTACGTTAAAAATCCAAATCACACACACACACACAAGTGATGCTGATCTACCAGCAAAGATGACATCCTTTACTTAAAATAGGAAATCTTTGAAAGGCTTCATTTAAAGGGGCCACTCATAAGACTTTGACCAAATTTGATAAAAAGTATTGTGGCATAGAGGGCTTTCAGTCCAGTACAACTGATGCATATCTGCCATGAAATATGACTTCCGTTTCTAAAAATTACAACAAACTTTGAAATAACTTGTTTAAAACTGGTGTATATTTGACGGAAAGCATCATGGTATGAAGTTATTTGAAATTAATACAACAGATTTTGATTTGCCTTCAAATATGGTTGTTGTTTTTAAAAAACAACAATATATGAATGATTTGTTATCCAGAACTTTTCAATAGAATTTGACCAAACTTGACACAGAGCATCTTCTAAAACTTTTCAGATTTATATAAATGATGCAGATCTGCCATCCAATATGGCCACCTTTACTAAAGATAGAAATTTTTTAAAATGACTTCTCCAACAAAATGGCTAAATAGAATTAAACAACATTTTATAGCAAACATCCTAGCATTGAAGTCTTTAATATTTGTACTGGAAAAGTGACACAGTTTCTATAAAAAAAAAAGGCTGTATGCTGTATACTTCAAAACCAGTTTGACAGAATTGGACCAAATTTAGTAGACAGTATCCTGGCATAGAGGGCTTTCATGTTTGAAAACCTGACACAAATCTGCCATCAAATATAACCATTGTTACAAAAAATAGAAAATCAGGAAATTACTTTATTTCAAAATCACTGAACAGAATGGAATCTTAGAAAGCATACCGGCATGATGACCCAAAGATACTACAAAGTTAATGAACTGTGCAAAATTTTGAGTGAATTCACGCATTTGGAGAGCAGTGATGCACAAGAAATCACACAGATTAGTATAAAGTTGAGCATATAAAATGTGTTCTGTGCAACATACAATTTTTTCTAAGACTGTTAACCCTTAAAATGCTTGTCACTGCCAGTAGAGGTCTCCTAATGCTTGTGGTGACATGCATCTGTTTTAAGGTAGTCAGCTGTTCACACCTCTGGGTTCTACAGCTTGACATGAATGGGTTGTTAAACTAAATTTGATTGGCACACTCTGCCCTGGAACAAGAGTTTTGTTGTAGTTTTAACCTTGCATTCAGCAAGGAATTTTTGCCAATATTTGTTTAAAATGCAGATTTCTTTGAAAACCCCAAATGGCTGACCCCCATCATGGTTTATCTTCAGGTGACAATTTCATTTGGCAGATACTGGGCGATGATGCTATTGACCACAATGATTTATAAAGTATTGAAACATATCAGATAGTTGCAGCAGGGAAAGTGTTAATGGAAATGCCATTGAATGATTTCGAACCAAAAAATGATGCTGAATGCGAGTCCAATATGCATGTTGGATGGACAAAAACAGACAGCATGCCCATCAACCCCCTATTCAGCATTATTTCAAAATTAATGTTGAAAAGGCAGAATACCAAATTAAAATACAGACAGTTTAAAAGCAGAGTATAATTATAATTTCTTTTCTCAAACAGTTAAGCTTGAGGGATCAAGTGCTATATATAGCACTCTGAGGGTTAAGATTAATTAAATAAATAAGAATAAAAAACAAAAAGTAAGAATATTTATTTGGTCAAAATACCTCTGTCTAAACAAGCAGACTTGGCACAGGACTTAAAAGCCAAAAATAAAGCAATATGAAACAGATCAAAAATCTGGCACGGCAGTTAGCAAAGCTCTAATTGAAGAAAGTTTAACTTTTGCAGAGCTTACTTGATTGTAAAACCTAATTTTGGAGCAGATGTATCTCCAAGAACATGTGAACTGTCGAAAATTGTACAAAACGAGGATAAGGATAAAGAACAGTTTCCAAATTTGTTGAAGTTGGCAATGCTAGCTATGCATATGCAGCTTCAGACGGTAGATTGCGAAATGGTATTGTTTTGTTTTTTAGCACAGAATTCAATTCATACACAGATAAGGAACAGCTTAAGTACAGAAATAGTCAACAGATTTATACTTGTAAAACTAGAGGGGGAATCTTAGGACAGTTTTGATTTCAGTGAAGATGAAACAGTGGAGCTGGAAGAGAGATGGATATTTAAATGTTAGGTAAAAATTGAACTATGGCCACTTCCTTCTCCTTCCACTATGTTTTCTACTCGCCCTTTATTTTGGTGATGCAGGGACAGCTTCCCCTGCACCTAGGTAAAATCCTGGCAGCATCTCTGAAAACTTGTTAAGTTGATGCTGATCCAGTCATACATTGCTCTCAGTGCTAAAAATAGAAAAATAGAAAAACTTGTTAATGACTTCTCCAAAACCATTGCATAGAATTTGACTAGTCTTGATTTGGAAAAAAAACATCATGGCATGAAAACCTTTCCAGTTTCTATAAATGATGCCAATCAACAACATTTACTCAACTTGCCAAAAAGTGCTGAACATATTATATATTGGCCAAATAATAGTGCAGTGCCATCCAATGGAGTGAAGGTAGAAAGACTAGAGACCTTGGAACAGTTATTTTCATAAGCCATCAGCAGCATTGGAAGAAATTTTTTTTACAAAAGAGATCCTACTTGGCCAACTGCTCTTGCATTGGATGTTAGGCAAATGTTGGGCCAGGTGAGCAGTCAGATTCACTTGGATCTCTTGTTTTGAATCTACTGCAATGGTCACCAGTTATAACTATCAATACGCTTTCCCATTCTTGTAGGCATGGTGAAGAAGCAGCATGGAGAAAAGCTCCTGCAGACAAAGAAAGAGAGAAAGTTCCACCAAGAGATTTTCCAGATCGAGCTCAGCTGAGGAGAGACCCAGACCGATCTCCCACTAGAGGTGCTACAGACATACCTTTAAAAGAAGAGCGTGACAGGCCTGCAGCCAGAGATGATCGGGAGAGACCACTGCCTAGAGATGATCGTGACAGACGAACTCTTAGAGATGAGTTTGACAGACCACCAGTTAGAGATGATCATGACAGACTACCACTCAGAGACAGTCGTGACAGACCACCACTTAAAGACGATCGTGACAGACCACCAGTTAGAGACGGTCGTGACAGACCACCACTTAGAGATGACAGACCATCATTTAGAGATGAACGTGATAGACCAACACTGCGAGATAGTCGTGATTTCAGAGAGTCACCCAGAGATGAGCGAGACCGAGTTCCACCTCGTGATGATCAAGAGCGCTGGCGTAGTCCTGGTGGTGGAGGTCCTTGGCGTGATAGGGTACCTGTCCGAGGTGATAGGGAAGGTGGGAGAGATTCATGGAGGGACCGTGCACCTCCACGGGAAGATGCCTGGAGAGATCGTGGAACCCCACGTGATGACAGGGACAGGAGGATGGATGAACGAGACAAAAGATTTGACGACAAAGAACGCAGAGGAGGGGATCGCTGGGGTAGCAGGGATGAACGTGGAGTGCGCGAGGAGGGAAGTTGGAGGTCACGAGAAGGAGGGAGAGATGATGCTTGGAGAGACAGAGCTCCTGATAGAGAGAGGAACTGGGGGCGAGATGACATGCGAGACCGAAGAGATGATAGAGGCAGGCGAGATGACATGCCAGATAAAAAAGATGACAGGGACAAGAAAGATGACAGATACCCACCACGAGATCGTGATGATAGAGACGACACTTGGAGGAAAGGTAAAGACATAATTGGGCAGTTGTATTGTATAATTCGTAAACAATACTATCAACAGAAAGAAACATAAAAAAATTAATGTTTTGGATTGTCAGAATCTTGCAGAACCATCAACAGTTTGCTGAAAATTCTTTACGCTAATGACTATGAAGCAAGATAGTGTACAGTTAGTTGCCAATTAATTTGCAAAAATGCCACACAGAGAATATACATTGTTTACCAAGTTCATGATACTATGATTATGCTTAAATGTTATCATTAACAGTATCTGATGACAACTTACAATAACGTTAGGCAGGATTTAGATGTTATTATGTGGTTGAAGTTGTTATATGACCAGATATTGTTCCACACGGAAGAGGTTATTTAAATGGATGGAGAAAAATAACTTCAAGAAAATAGGAACCTTCTTAGTTTGTGTTATTATAGCATTATTAAAATAACACATGTAGTAATCTTGCACATATTATTAAAGCATGTATATTAGCCATGATGAATTTCAATGGCTATGGTTATGTATCCTTTTTTAAAATTAAACTTCTGTCTTTGAATGCCATGTGAATCTGACATTGCAGGTGAAACTCTTAGAGGACCTCCAGCTAAAGAGGGAGGACGATGGAGAGAACGGGACAACAAACCACCTCCTGAAAAACAAGACAGAGGTGGATATTCGTGATCTCAATAAACAATTACTCAATCAGAACTGATATATGTGAATTTTATGATAATTTTAACATGCTGTATAATGTGGGAGGCCATGGGTTAGGACCCTGGCCGAGTCATACCAAAAATGGTACTAGGCGCTCAGCATTAAGAGGTTAGTGTTAGGACTGTTTGGCCTGGTGTCAGGATAATGTGACTGAGTGGGACATCATGCTGTATGTCTGCGGCATGATGCCTCAGTGCAAGACATCACTATAAACTGCCACACTGCAGACTTTGTAATGATACGACTGAAAAATTGTTAAAGCTACGTTAAAAACCCAAATCACACACACACACACATTTTGTTGAAAATTTGTGTATTTCTCTAGATTATTAGGGTTTTTTAAGTTGATTGGAGCTGAATAAAGAACATTTGTAGTTTAATGTCTCCATTGGGGTATTTTTCTGTTGTAATCATGTCAGATTTAAAGATGAAGCAAAGCATATTGACACCATTTAAATTTGCAACCAGATTAAATTTTGTGTAAAATGTTTTTGTTTTCAGATAAACGTGAGGAGCCAGAGGACGATGGTTGGACAACAGTTCGATACTAGAAAACTACTGATTTATTCATGGCTAATCACTTTCACTGCAAGTTCATCAGTTCACACCAGCTCCTTTTGTGTATCATGAAAGGTTCTGTGACATCACAGATGGACACATTTTTTGTAAAATTCAGTGTCAATACACATGTTCTTATCAATGTAATATTTGTATTTAATATTCAAGCAAAAGTTTTTTGGGCTCAATTTCAGGTACTGTTTTGCTACATGAAAAACTCTGTAAAATCTGGTAAGTGATTAACTGTCTGAAAGAACTTTTACTTGTGGAGATACAGGTATTTGCAACCCAAATAACTGCTTCTTGCAGTGCTTTCTAATAGTAATGTCCAAAGATCATGTTTGTATTAGAGAGTATTTTATTAGGAAGATCAGTTCCTAAAACACGTTATGATGAAACATTCTTTTTTGCACATGCGAAATGTTGGCAGAGATTTGATAAATGATTACTGTCATTCTTCAATTGTTTTTAAGTTATATACCTTTAAGTGTTTTGGCAGAGATTTGATACATGATCACTGTCATTTTTTAATTTTGTAAGTTATATATACCTTTAACATATAAACACTTGCAAAATATTCTTGGTAATGGTTCTTATTTCACAACAAACTGTTATTGTGAGAAATGGTAATGTGCAAGTTTCATATCAATCCTTGCTCAGATATGACTTATCTGTTCATTTCTTAATTTGATTGTTGGACAGTGAAAATTGTCTATGTATTTACATAAGGTCTATGAGTCTCTGTTTACATTAATGTCATCATCAGTTGTTAATTATTGAATATAATTGGCACTGTAGGTCATCGGAACATGGTTCGTACAATTAAATTTAAGGGGTTGCCTTGAAAATTCCGTGAAACTAATTTTAAAAAATGGTTTTATTATTAAAAACTCCTTAATTTGTTGAGAGTAAAAAACTAAGTGAATTTTGCCCCCAACCACTTGAATTTATCTGAGGAATGCAGAATGTTAAAAGTGAATAAAATAAAACACTTTTAAATTTGAATATTTGTTATTTACATATTTTTCAAAGCTAATGAACAAAGAAATAAAATTGTGTGGATAATATTGCACACAAAACTTCAAAAAGTCTTCAAAAAATAAGCACCAGGGTTGTACGAACCATGGGAGATTTATGTATGAATCATTAACTTGTAAATTTCAGTAACAGCTTTTTTTGCAAAGAACGATATTGTCTGATGATTATCTTTTTTCTAAGTTTCAAATTATGGTCCATAATAATTTGCTTGAAGAATAATGTCATAGATATTGAAATAGTGTTTTTCAAGGATATGAGATAGAAATATAACATTTAATTGAGTAGATTTAATTTCACGTAAATTTCTTGCTTTGTCAATCCTTAATAGGAAGCATGGAGTTTGAAATTATTTTAGAATATCATAGTTATGTAAGGAAATTGAAGTCATTTGTTTTCCTAAAGAAATAAACTTAATTACACCATCCCTTTGCTTTGTATTTTGTCTTGCCTGCTGTATCATACATTAACATATGTGAGTAGCCTAAAGCACTCACCATTACAGATCCTCATCTCACCTGTCTGGGGGGAGGATTTGAGTCTCAGGCTCGGTCAATGTGGGCATGCGAGAAAGTTCACCAGTAGCTTCCCTTGGGCCAGTGGTTTTCATGGGTTCTTCCTCCACGTTCTACTGGCCACCATGTGTTGTAAAATGGCATTAAACCCAAGAACAAAAACATTATCCTCATGCTTCTTAGCAAGAAATAGTGATAGCTATTCTACTATCCATGATGTCAGAACAGCTAAAGCATATACATACATACACCCTCTGTATGTCTGCTATTCATTCTAGGCCTTGGCAACAGATTGGAGTGGTTTTTATGTGGATCTCCATTAGTACCACACCCTTACTACAAAAGATCATCAATAACCTGCATATTGCATTTGATGCATTTTAGCACACTGACTACATACTGATATACAAATATCTCTGAGATTTGGTGAGGAGATGTAGCATGATGATTACAGAGTAGGTCACTTCACTATGACCCATATTGCACACTTCACTGCCTTGGGTTAAGTCTGAAGCAGTATTCATGCCAAAAAGGTCTTTGTGACCTATATTTCATGATCAGTGACATTCAAATTTTGTTTCATATTTTGGATGCTGTTTATGTTTCGATCATGAAATTTAATGATTTGATCTGTCTCTGATATTGCTATACCCATAAAACAAAAGGACGCTATGACCAGCATTTTATGCTTTACTAACATGGGTTGTGACTTTTATGTCATACTTAGTGACTTTCAAATTTTGTGTTAAAGAGTTCATTTATTGGGTGCTGTTTATGTTCCAATCATGAAATTTAATAATTTTATGCATCTCTGCTACTACTACATCAAACCTGCCAACCCTTACGATTTTCCCACAAGTCTTGCATAAATACCCGTAAAATAGGGACTTGGAATGAAAGGAAAAAGTACTGAAATATGATTGTTGTGGTAAAATCCGGATAATTGCTTTGTCCATGTTTGATTTGGATCCAGGTTTCATATTAGCTTTAGTGGAATTAGAGAACCAGGACTAACTTTACTGTAGTGCCTCATATGCTTCAGACTGCACATATATTTCCATGTGAAGCATCAGCATAATCAAACTGTTGATTATAAAAAAAAAATTAAAAATGGCATCCACCTACTGATACATGTTAAGGACGAAAGAAAAAAAATAAGCCTCTTAAAAAAAGTTTTAGAATGAAAAGGAATATTCAGATTATTCTGAATAAAAGCAGGAAGGGACACAGTTAAAGGTTATTGGACATCAATTCAATTTGAGTATCTCATGCAGTGAAAGATACAATTACCGTCTTGATGTGAAATGAAGATTAAAAAACAATTCCAAGAATTCAGGTTGAAAGATACCAACAAGCCATTGAGCTGCATAGGGTTAGAAAAACTGAAGTTTGTGCAGCTGTACTAAAGGTGAATAAGGTATATGTGCACTTTACAAGCTATTCAGATGAACATAATGTTTACCGTTGATGCATCAGTTTAGAACATCAAACTTCTTAAATACACGTTTTCCAACTTGACAGTAGCAGTACACGATATTTTGTTACGCCTTACTGAAAAGTGGTCAAACTTGGGGGAAAAAAATAAACTGCCTTACTGAGACGATCTTGTAAGGTTGGCAGGCAATCTAATTAAAGTCAGATATCTGCTGTCCTACATGAAGATTGACCGCTTAAGGGTAATGTCCTGGTGACCTTTGAATTAGTCAATGGAAATGCAGTTTTCAAAAATCTGAAAGTGAAATAAATCGTTCGGTACACATTCTTGCTGTTCATTCACACTGCTCTGTCTCCAAACTTGAAGATACAAAACTTCATCTGACTGGTTGATAAAATTAGCGATTATGGTAATAACATAGGTTACAAGAACATGACTCCTAAGCAGTCACTGTCAGATCTTCATGTATAACAGCAGAGATCTGAATTTAATCAGATTGGGTTGGCAGGTCTGCAACACCCATGAAACTAAAGGAAACTGCGACAAGCATTTTGTGCTTGACTAACATATGTTAAGTATTTGATTAATCCACACTAGACCTGTATTCATCCTAGCCCACTCAGAAGGCCCTTTCTGACCAGTACAGTTGGTAGGTGGAATAAATGGTTTTTCAGTGGTAAACTTACCACAAAATGACTAATGTTTATTGTGATACCTTACCATGAGCAGGTTAACTGTGTATTGCACATGAGAATGATTATGAGAATTAGGTGAGTGGACTAACTGCTGCATGCTTTTCGTGTGAATTTGCTTGTGTCTGCACCACCAATATACAAACACCATGAAAATTACCTGTATATTAGCATATGTCAGTACAGGAAGGCAGTATTGAAGTGTAATAGTAGTAGTCTCATGAACATATTTGCTAAAGCAGTACTACAAAAGTCATTAAAATCTTTTTGGCCTGCTGGGTTTATTTTAGCTTGACTGGTCATAGACAGAAGAGCTGACAGGATGGTCTGTCTGTTGTCCGTCTATTAGCACAAGAGTATTATTCCTGCTCCTAAACTACTCCTCCAATTGCCTTGGACTTTGCATGCAATTAAATTATAATTCCAGAATTGTGCCACTGTTGTCATTAAAATATAAAAATGAGGCCAAGTTTAAAAAGTTTAGTGAAAAAATTGTGTTGAAATGATGTTAAGTACTAATTTTGCTGTAAATAAATTGAAGGTAGTTATAATACAAGTAAAGTGATTCAAATCACCAGACAGTAACTTCACAAGGTACGACAGGTCTACATAGAATTAAACTTGGAAAACAACATGGAAATTGTTGACAAAACACAAAACTTTCAAAAATGCCAAAGCAAAGAAATTAAAAGCAAGATGAAAAACTTGGAGACTAGAAGGAAAGCATGGACAGTAAAACCAATTGTATAAACGAAGAAGCACAAAAAGTAACGAAACAAAATTGTATTAATAGGCATTGTAATCATTCTTTATAAATAGGTGTTAAACTGATATATTCAAAGAGTTTATGCAAAGAATTTGAAAATTCATACTTAGTGACTTAGTGAAAAAACCCAAAAGTTATTTAAAGGATGGCCAATTCCATTTACTGAAGTGAAAAAAGGAACTAAATATAGTGGTAATAAATGACAATTGAGCTAAACAACCTAATTAACACAATTTGCTGTTGATCTTTACACTCAGTTTGTTGGAGCATGAATTTGAAGATGTTTAAGATGTCAACATATTGACCCCAAAAAATGGAATCTGAAGAGGGCAAAAAGTTGATTACTTAGAATTTATTGTCCCATATTTCAACTGATTTTGTTTATAGCAAAAGGGATACTACCAAACAAATTAATGAATAGCATAAGCCAAAGCAGTGATAGTGGACCATAGAATTAAAAATATATTTTAATGCTAAAAGCTAACCCAAAAGGAAGCAACATGAGAAATAAAAGAGGCAAATCAGCACAATGACAGTAGGTATGAAAAAGACTTTTGTTAATCTAAAGCTAACGTGGAACACAGACTCAAAGTTTATCTGACATATATATAATACTGAGTTGTGATAAAAATGCAAAACAGTATACAAGTTTTTTCTACTGGACAGAGGCTAGCTTGGCAACTGCATAGAATTGTATGTTGTAGCTGCTAGCTCAGGAGTCGCTAGAATAGCAAAGGAATACCCTTGGGTATTAGCGTGCTTCGTGCAGCGTAACTTGGGTATGTTACAAAAAATTTCAAAGAAAAAGCCAGTGTGTAGCCTCTGCTACAAGTATATGAAACAGTATAGAGGATATGGTGACTAAAGCAATGAGCGATAGTGCAATAAGAGGAATTTGATAAGATGGCCACCAGGTGCAACAGCTATAAGGAGGTACAGAATACAGTCGGGAAGAAAGTTGGTTACTCAGAAATCAAGACATTGAAGAACTAGAAAGAAAATAAAACATTTTTCGAGGAGGGGAAGGAAACGAAAAAAAAAGAATTGTGGAAAAGCTTAGTTATGCCAAGCATGCAAAAGAATACAATGTAAATGTTAAATTGTATCGTTTAAATATGAACTGCATTAATTTAAGCTACATAAATGGAAATACATGTTACCACCAAAGGGCAGCCTCAGAAAAATATTTTCAAATCAAATCAACAACAGAGATTTCAGTTATCTATTTCAGTAGAAAGAATATTACGATATTTCAAAGGATCAAAACAAATTTATTATATTACATCTGCAATAAGAATAAAACAATTGTTTTAGTTTCAGATGGATTCAACAACCTTAATATATACATGAGCAAAGTCGAAGAGGGAATGACTGTTGATAATGACAATGAAGAAAGTAATATTAAGTTTTCAAAATACAATTCAAAAGTAATAGTAACTATGGACGATAAATTATTTTGCATATAACCAACTACAACTTTAAATTGGTGGGATTCAACAGTGAAATATCAATACGTACAACTTGGGAATCGGATGTTATTTACAAGATAAATAATAATAAAATTACAGCAACAGAAATTATTCTAATTTACCTGATGTGTCTCTTCCTGTTAAAAATTTATTTTTCAAATATCTTTGTTTCTTACTACACTAATTGGAATTACAAGCGATTACAAACAGGAACTATGAACATTAAATATCATCAAAGACTACAATAATAAGAGAAAGAGGCCCTAATGATTTTAGTTTTGAATCCTTCAAATAAGAAGGCAAAAGCCTTTTAATAGATCAATAAGCCTTTGGATAGATCAATAAACCTTTGGATAGATCAATATGCCTTTGGATAGATCAATAACGCCTTTGGATAGATCAATAAACCTTTGGATAGATCAATAGACTTTTGGATAGATCAATAAACCTTTGGATAGATCAAGAAGCCTTTGGATAGATCAATAAACCTTTGGATAGATCAATAAACCTTTGGATAGATCAATAAGCCTTTGGATAGATCAATAAAGTAAACAATTACATGAACAACAACCTTTTACAAATTTATTTCATCAAATAAATCTGATGCAGCGGCAAAAAAATGTGCGCAGGGAAGTGTTGATACGTTAGACTTTTGATCATCATAACTTGTTATGTAGAAAAACACGAAGGGTACAAGTTGAAAGAAAAACAGATTGATGATAATATGAACACTTTGTTAGATTAAATTACTTATTCAAGCAGAGATTTATTCTAATATTATAAAATTCTTAGAAAACCAAGAAAATACACCTTGAACCCAAGATAAATGTATAGATAAATGCGTTAGAAAGTGACACAGAAACAATTAAGAAATCTTTCGAAGGTTGTATTACCTTTCAAAACCAGGAGGAACAGATAAAGAAAGAAAGAAACTTCCACAAATTGGTCAAGAAACTACAACCTTATTTAGTGGCTCTTAAAGTTCTGCAATCATATTGGAAGAAAAAAGGCAATTACCAAGACTAACAAATTGTAGCAGCAGCGAAAAGAATAAAGATTTAACAGAGATAACCAAAAGGATATATATATATATAT